>JAGFPH010004371.1:10611-45598 GCA_018207615.1 Philaenus spumarius | reverse complement strand
GCCCCATATAAAATCAAAAAATCAAAAATCCTTAGACGGAGATTCCAGATCCATTTAGCAGACAGACAATTATCTCTCGCTTTAGAAGATAAGATACACAACACAAATTAAATGCTCTAAATTTATCCAGGTAAGACATTTGTTGTATTCCGAGACTGTACCTTAACCGACTATACTTCTAAGTGCTTTATGTGCCCTAATTAGACAAGCGACGTTGTAGAATTGGCGCTTTAAAAAGAGCATGGAACAACATGAAGTATACTCCTAATTAGTGGCTTACATACGACATCCAGTCTCTTGTAATTGTACAGGCTAGTTTTTTCTAATTAAATCCTCATTTAACGTGCTCAGCTGGTAACTGTGCACTCTGCACAGGAGATAACTCATTGAGTCACAGATACAATGTATCGGGGGTGAATAATCTGTCATCGTAAAACAACATTCCTTTGTTATCCGTGTCCCTTTCAAATACTGAAGTTTTGTTAGTAATTACCGGGAAATGCGAGACTCATTAAAATTCAAATACGTACTGTGAATTTAACCATGCATAACAATGTCGTAAATATTACGACACCTTTTGTGAAAGGTTTGCGATAATTGCGAAACATTTAAATTATAAATTATTTCAAATGTTGTACGTTACAGTTACAAGTTTGACCTCTCATTTATAAGCTCTTTGTGTAAGTAAATCGGATATCTATATATTAATAGGCAAGCACAAAACTTGTCGTCCTTTTTTCTCAGCTTGTGTGCATCGTAGGAGAAATTCGCGCATACCGTTAGAAAGGTAGTGTCCTGTAGATGAACAGAATCCCATTATAATTTACATCGGTCCTCAGGGATACGCCCCAGTGGCCCTCAAAGTTTCAATGTTAATCTTATGGAAGGTCAATCTTAAGGAAGAAGAAGAAAGATTTCTTTTGATTTTATCAGCAAAAAACAGCTGTTCGTATGAAAAGCTTAAAACAGCTGATTTTGATCAACAACTGATTTGGATCAAAAACTGAATATAATTTTAGGTTAGGTAAATCAAGCAATAGCGAAGCATTGCCGGGTCCACTAGTTAAAATAATTCGATCACGCAGGGTTACTCTTTCATGAGTTGAGCGAATTTCCAAAATTAAGTTTATATGTTTTAGGGTTTTAACTAACAATTTGGGAAACTTGTCTACTAAAGAAGGCATTGAATAGCTACCTGTGAGTACGTAATATATTTTAGTAGAATTTGTTTGCACCTCAGCCTAACGCCCAGTCTCACGCACTGTTACGTTCCGCTCTCAATGGACTGTGTTTTGCAAGTTTGCACCTCTGCCTTGAGTTCTAAGATTGCTTCGCTTCGCTCACAGCTCACTTTATGGTATGTTACTTGTATGGTATTTAAAATTTTTATCGATTTTGGGGGAACCATACAGATTATAAGGCCGTCTGAAAACAAAATGTATAGAAAATGTCTCCTATATTTATTTCTCTCTAAAAAAAAAACAAACTTCATTCTAGCATGAAAAATCTCAAATGTTCTCGTCTGTATGCCTACTGTCTGGCCATTTAATTGGCTGCCACTTCTAGCTTTAAGGGCACTCCGAATGCCTATCTTCGACAATATTAGCTATAATACACATAGGCCTAACTTAAGTTGTAATTAAAATAGACTCATAATTTTTAATTTTTTTCTAAATTGTACCTTTTTTTTGGTTCCGTACGCATGAAAATAAAAAATAAAAACCTAAAAGTTATGATTTAAAAGAAACACTTTTTTATATTTTTATTATTATTATATAACTTTTTTATTTGTTGAAATATTTTTTAAAAATCCCGTGTTAGAAACTAGATAATTGTTTTATAGACATGTGGTAAAAATTTGGTAAATATATCTTAGATAGTTTTCCAGAAGTGTGTATTATAAATAACAAAAACGTGTTTTTCGGGAAACGAGCAAAACGTAAAAGCCAAAGTTTCATAAGTAGCCTACCTTTTGCTAATGGCCTCCTGGACAGTGTGTGGGATTATATGGTTCTTCTTCAGCAGGATATATGTCTTCCAGCTTCCTCTTCACCAGAGTTCTTTAAAATAACTCACTGTACAATAATGACCACTATAAAAGTGTTTGTAGTACAGCGAATTCATGTGGCCTCTAGAGCCATTTATTTCCGTGGTAACGCTTACATTATTTTTTTTTTTCGTACATAAAGTTAATTATAACCATATCATGTTGTACATTTTTGGAAATAGGAAGAACAGGAGAATACGAAATCATAAATTCTAAAAATCGATCAAAAAATTTTGGATTGTTTTGGATATCGAACTCATGTAAGCGACATAGAAAACCAACACGTGGACCAAATTTGGACGTAAAATTGCGGCGGTTAGATTGTGTACACATGTATATATACAGAGTGTAGAATAAGTCGTTATACAACTCGATATAATTTAAATGGGTTACAAATTTTTGAGTTGGGGGCGTTAAGAGGGGAACGGAGGTAGGTTTTGGGGTTTTGTAGATAAGTTTCGAATGGTTCCACCTGACGGTCAATAACAGTGCCTAGATCAGATTTTGCATATCTCTTTCCGTCTTTTAAATAATATAAAGTTAAAAAAAGTACTTACAAAATACCATTTTTGAGCGTACCGAACGAGTGCGTTAGTTGATTTTTATTTCCTTACCACAGAAGTTCATGGTTTTTAAAGGGCTTTCCAATGATATGTTACAAGGTAGGGGTTGCCATTTAAGAAATTAAAGTTGCCTCCTTCCCCCCCTCCTTTCAAAAGAGGGCAACAAAAAGGGAAAACCCCCTTAAACACCAGAAAAGGTGTTATAATAGGTATTGCAGAGGTTTTACGTTGATATATTCATCCATTTAAGTTATATCGAGGTGATCAGGACTTATTTTACACTCTGTATATTTAACATTTTTAATAACAGTCTCAAGCGTGTTCTTGGGACTATGATCAGTGCTCATTTTCTACTCCAGACTTTACGTCACAACCATAGGAGTCACTGTAGTAGCTCATCTATCCTATGGAAATTCGTTAACAATACAGTATTTCCATATAATTTTACAAAACGTTTAAATATAGTGTGATTTTCTTGGAAATTCCTGAATTACTGTGTCGTTGTTTTTGCAAATAAATTTTGAGTAAACTAATTGCGTACATTCTGAATTGGTTGTAGATATGTTTTTATAGATTATACTGATATGAAAACTATTTGTTTTGTAAGAGAAATAGATGGGTTGCACGGTTTTAAAAACTTTTGTATTCTTAGGCGAACAGTTTGATCAATTCAGAGTCTTTACTTTAATTTTTTGAGTCACAAAATACCTCTACAAACTTTACTTTAGCCATCACCTGTCACGACGTATTGTACCTTTTAGCAAGAAAATGGAGCAGTCGAGGGACTGCCGACAGAAGTGAAAACAGCTATCATGAATATAAATCGTTGGTGAATCCGAAATTGTATCATTATATTTATCTTGTCCAATTTAAAATTGAAATGCAAAAATTAAAAAATAACATACATGATAACAGATCCTACAAAATGAGGAAGCACAGTTGTTAATTTCATCGGTAGCGTGGCGTGACTAAATCCATACAGATATTGAGTTTAAGCATTTGAATTTACCACCGCCTATTTTATTTCTTCGTTTTCGTCTTTTACGATCAGCTGGTACACTAAATTTTGGATTAATTTACGTGTGTAAAATAATGAAGAAGAAGAAATCATTGACGAAATAAAAAAAAAGCAAAACGTCTCGCGTATCGCGAGTTCGTATGTTTTACCTACTCCAAAAAGTACTAGGTGCGAGTAAAGAAATGTTTCATTCAAAAAAATAATAAATTTGCCTTAAAGTGTTACTATTACATTTCCCGTTGAGGAAGTAGCACACGGTTCCTGAAAGAAAAGTTGTAGATGTTCATAATCAATTACCTATAGAATTACCATTTTGGTTTGTACTGGAAATTAGTAAATGAAACCCTTTCCTTACTGTAGGAGGAAAGTTGTACACATAATGGTTAAATAATATTTTATAACATTTCCTGGAACTGTACTAAACGCAGTCAACTCGAAACGTTATCTTATTGCAAATTTAATTTTTGGATCTGCTACATACGCAGATAACCTATTGGAACTTTTAAAAGAAAGCACATTTAGAAAAATATATGAATTTAAAAAGGTTAATCTTAAAATAAATTATTGAAAAATAATAAAACAATCTTCCATATAAGTATAAGCACAATGCCTTCCTGATCCAATTCATTTTATATAAAAGCAAATAGGCTATTTACGTGTAGGCTTAACCATTTTGCTACTCATAGCCTGTAATCATATTCCCATCCACCATATTGCCGCCACCATCTTTAATTTTTAATTCACCAACAGAATAATTTATTCTCATTAGAGTCAAATTTTAATTCAATGGTTTCAGTAAATTATGTCTGTTTGTGAATTCAAGAATAGTACTTAAGAAGATCGAATACAGTTCTCAGAATATAACGATAGCGATACATTCATGTATATAATCTGCACCTGCCCGCTACCCTCCGGAACCCTTTTGGCTACCCATAACGAAGCCAATATAAACAGATTATTGTATACTCTGACACGATCACGAAAATAAAGATTAAGCGGTGACCAGTAAGACAGAGATCGAAATAGACACGACCATCCCAATAATTTGAATTGGGACGTACGTTGTCATTTCTCCAATAATATTTAATTAATCAATATTCAATATATCAAACAAATTTTGATATTACCAACTAATGGAAACAATATAATATGTAACACCCGATGTTTGAGGTATAATACAGTAAACGTTTTAATTGCGTTAACCTAATATATAAAAACACTGTTAATTGTTAAGAATAATTACCTGATTCTAAATTAGCCAAATTTGTTGCAAATAAACGAGTTCTGGTTCATTGTAGACCTAAGTGTGCCATTCACTACACAGTACACAGTTTTGCAGTCCGCGGACAGGCTGAAACCTGCAGATTAGATGGACTGTCGTGAATCTGTGTGTGTGTGTGTGGGCAAATATCTTAAGATCTGATCTGCAGACAAAATCTTTAGGCGAGTTGAAAGTTTTGTGACAGATTTACTTGTATTTCTAGGCAAAACTTATAATGTGTGGTGAGTGTACAGTTTGCCTGCAGTTTTTTTATCTGTCAGTTCATTATCTCCAGATCAAGTCTGTCATTAGAACTGAATAGTGTGTGGCCTGTGACAGTTAAAAATCTTCAGTTAGGCCTGCAGTCCGTGGACTGCAGATAAAATATTAGTGAATGGGCACACTAACCTAAAATTATGTTGAGTTTTTGTTTTGGTTCATCTGTTTTATTTATAATATTATGTGCTAACACAAGTTTACTTAAATTACATTACAGTAAGCATTGTTTCGTTGATTTTTGTTTGTGTTTTGCTTTTAGTTTGTTAATCTAGCATAAAAAGCTTTTGGTTGTGAAAAATAATAAACTGATTCTAAATTCGCTAAGTTGGTTGCTATGGTGATAAATTTAAACAAACATTTGTTGCTTAGCTTTTGATCCGAACAGCTGTTTAGGACTGGGGATGAACCGCCTAATTTGCATTATGTTTACACTTTAAAATAAAACATTAGAAATATCCTGTCACAGTTTACGTCTTCACCAGATAAGAATATAATTTAAATTTTCGCATTTGTATCTTAAGTAGTTTTTGCTCTAAGTTGATTCTATGTCAGTCAGTCAGGACATCGCTGCTTATATTCGTGTATATAGATAATGACAAATTAATTATTAGGAAAATAGTGGGAGGGAGTGAGAAAGACACAGATGCATTTTTTTTTTAACTAGAAATCTTTGTAGAGTGCGTAGTGGTGGTATTCTGGCTATAAGTAATGAATACTTAAACCAATGTCTGTAGATATCAGGGTAGCTCAGATGGTTAGAGCGTCAGGACGGAAACCTTAAGGTCCCGGGTTCAACTCCCGGTCTTGGTCTATGTTTTTTCACTTGTAATTTAATTAAATACTTAAACGTTTAAATCAGGTATTCATTGCTATAAATATCTGTTTATTTACAAACCTGTAGGAGTCAAACCCAAACACAGATATCAATAAGACATATTTCACACTAAATGAACCAATTTATTAAGATAGTTCAAATACAACCTTAATAATAGTACTAACATTAAAGAATAAACAATTTGTAGTTTCAGTTAGTACATCTGATACTTTGTAGGCCTACTTTCGCTAAAATGCGAGCACTATTACTAAATTACTTTTACATTTAAAGCAAATATGGTTATTGGATTTTTATTAAAACAATTGAAAAAGCGCAGCGGCCGCTTGGCACATTACGATTGATGCAATCCTGCAAATGGACATCAAATGGAGCTTCTACAGTGCTTGAGCGTAATTAAAAACACTTTCAATAAATAAAATTTTCGTTGGTTATATAACCGTAGAATGAGTTGTGTTTGTAAATTAATGACACTGTTATACCAATAGGAGAAAGAGATGAGCGCTGACACAATATGCATCGGAAAATTTTTGTATTTTTGAAAAATTAGAAAATAATTCGATCACGCATCTGAACCGCTGAGTTTAACTAATTTCAAAAATTAAGGTTATATATTTTATGGTTTCAATGGTTTCGTTGCTTGTATAGTCTACTCGCAAAGGTTCTGAATAGCATGCTTGTAACAAAACATACCAGGTGTTTTGAAGGACCCCTCTCCCCCCTATATTATTTTTATTAATGGAAATAGACAGATTTGCTTTGGAGATTGTTACAGGAACAAAAATAGAGTTTTTTGGTGTACCGTAGATTTCAAACCTCTCCCCTAAAAATGGGGTATTTTGGGGGTAAGTCGAAAATTTTAAACGAGAACCCCTATTGAGTGACACCTCATTTTAAAGGCCTTGATAAAAAAAGAAGATTGTCGCAAATAGCAAGTCTGTATGTTGACTCTGTCCAACACAATAACATAACCCATCAAAGTTAAAATTTTTCTCCATTTAAATAACATTGAAATGTTAAAGATGATACATCTGTTATTTTTTTTACAAGGGTTTAATCCAGTAGACCACTCAAACTAAGTTATAAAATATAGTAATTAGTATAAAAACAGTAAAGCTTGGCCCTCTTGAATTCCCAGGTACTGGACTTTGGTTGATACAACCTTGCTTTGTTATTCATAACTGTGCATGTTTGTCGACTCCTAATTAATAGTAAAAAGTCGATGTTTAGAAGTGGTAATTTAAAAATACTGATGGCAAAACATTTTTTATAAATATCAAAAGTTCTTAAATATGTAGTGTTCTAATTAAAAACTTTACATTTTAACTTCAATAACTTTCACTTCCAATTGCAAGAGAAACCCTGTTTTGATAAGACCTGAACAGCTGTTTTAGATAGACGGTTTTCAACCCAATATTACAGCGCATGCTCGGATATCACACTAGGCATACATTGCATCCATGATTTTGATAGTGACATTGAAAGACAGCCGCACTGGGTGAGATATTCTACTCTGCTCAGACCTGTACTGCTCACATTTCAATATCTCTTCGTTCCAATGTAATTTCCGAGATTGTGTACTAATTTAAATTTGAGTTTGTGTCTTTTCTAACTGGAAATGTCTTTGTACAGATAGTGCCAAGTAGCGTGAAGCGTCACTTGAGCATGCGCTGTAACGTCTTACCCTCTCCTACTCGACTGTGAGGCTTCAGTACAGTCATCACCAAAAAGTGTTGATATACAATCAACACGACTACATGAATTAGGTAGGGCAGGCGGCTCTGACTGCACTCCGCCACGAGAGGGGAAATGTGGTGGGAGCCGGCGTAGGAGACTTGCACACCTCCTCTTCGCGCTCCATCCTAATTGGCGCTATCTGTACTGCAAACAAGCATAACATATTATAATAGATCAGTTAGTTATGTGCAAACACACTGCCGGTAAACAATTCTAAAAACAATTAAAACTAAACAATCTATATAATAAAAGCCAAATACCACTCACTGACTCATCAAGATTTCTCAAAAATCACTCAACGGATTCGAATGAAATTTAGTATGCAGCTTCCTCTAGGGCCCTAGGTGCTCGCTAAGAAAGATTTTCAAAAAATTCGAAATTTTAGGGTGGGTTGGGGGGTGTCAAAGTTACTAAAAATCCCCATATTTAACTTTAATTTGTCTCTCCGTGCAAAGCCGGATCGGGCCAGCTAGTATTTGATATAAATGTAATTTTTCATCGACATTTGTCATAACTACATATCTTCAAATATGTAAGATAGTTTAAGACCATTTCTCCGTATAGATAAACGCTTTTATTACAGACTAGCTGGTACCTTCTGCTTCGCTCGCAGATGTGACTATCGGGTAAATATTGTGCCTTACCATTACACGCAATTAAAAAAAACATTTTAGACCGAGTCCCATGGCTCAGAAACGCCAAGAGAGTTTCACCCAAATCGATCTGTGCTTCCCTTTTAGGCCTAAGTAAATTATTAGCTATGCACCAATAAACGCTAAAATTCCCGTTTTCCGTCAATTTGTTGCTCCTAGAACCCGAACGAACATAAAAATTACAAATAAGGTTTTATCTGTGAGTATATTTCACATTATCACATACTGTTTTGATATATGTTTAACAGTTAAACCAACATGTACAATAAATTAAAACACATACGATCTTATCAAAGTGTTAAGCTTTTGATCCAAATCAAACAAAAGGGCCCGCTCCCTGCTCGCTTCGCTGGCCAGCCGCCGCGTTGACTCGAATGCAAACAGGTTATTTTATATAAGTAGGCCGGCCTTACTATTAAATTACGTATAATATGTCTTATTTATTTTAATTAGGATGTAACATAGTGGTTTCTTATTGTTAAATTACTTAATTCATTAATGGTTTATTGTCTAGCTTTAAGGAAAGTATATAACAATCAACGCTTTTACTCCATTTTAAACCCTTAGCAGCACGCGGCAAAATTTCGATCTATGATACTTTTTTTTATGTATGTTGTATGAAATAAATGTACAAATTTTCAGTTTAATAACTTTAAGGAAAATATAATAATTAATTATTTTTTAATTGTTTTAGGGGTTATCACATTAGCAGCACGCGACAAAATGCAAATCAGTTTACTTTTTTTATGTATCTTGTAAGAAATAAATTTACACAATTTCAGCTCTCTAGCTTTGTGGAAAGTATAACAATTAATATGTATTGTTTTAGGGGTTGTTTTAACAATTAAATCAAAATTAATTCTAGGCTATGTTACTCAAGGATAGTGTAGTTTTTTATTAGGAAAACTATTTTTTCAATCGGTTCAATAGTTCCAGAGATTACCCCTTACACACAAACAAATAAACAAACAAATGTTGCCTATTTATAATATTATTAATAATAACCCCAAAGCTAAGACGGTAAATAATGTTTAAATGTTCAAATCAAATTATTTCGTCTATTTTATAACAGCAGTTATAATAAAGATTAAAAGAACCAGCAAGGCACAAGTCTACACTTTAATAAAAACTTAACCTAAACGTTAGAAGTTTAAATAATTGCTTCAAAGTTTGAAATCATCGGTTAATGGAAATATTGGAGCAAAAAGCTGTTTTATATGTTATTTTATTCAATTGGTTGCTATGGTAATAAATGTAAATACATGTGATGCTGCATGGATCTAGGCCTAACCTAAGATTTTTTCCGACTAAATTTACAAATATTGAAATAAAAAAGGTTTTTATGAAAATAAATTAAACCGTATGTTACTCAGGGATAGTGTAGCTTTTTATTAGAAAACTGTTTTTTCAATCGGTTTTGTAGTTCCAGAGATTACCCCCTAAATATGAAAAAAAAAATATGTTTACCTCTTTATAATATTAGTATAGATATTTTATAACAGCAGTTTTAATATAAGTTAAAAGATCCAGCAAGACTCAAGTCTACACTTTATTAAAAAACCTAACCTAAGTTAGAAATTTAAATAATTGCTTCAATGTTTGAAATCAGCTGCTAATGGAAATATTGAGCAAGCAGCTGTTTTATCGGTTATTTTATTCAATTTTTTGCTATTTAAAAAAATGTAAATAGACTATATGTGATGATTCATCAGTCTAGGCCTAACCTAAGATTTTTTCCGAATAAATTTACAAATATTAAAATAAAACAGGTTTTTATCAAAATAAATTATAGCCTATGTTACTCAGGGATAGTGTAGCTTTTTATTAGTAAAACTATTTTTTCATTCGATTTAGTAGTTCCAGAGATTACCCCCCTACATATAAACAAACAAATTTGACCTCTTTATAATATTAGTATAGATGGTCACGTGTCACGTGTCCTTTAGCAAACCGCTTAATTTCGTTCCTACTGTTTACGTTATCCAGTTTTTAAATTGGGACCCTAAATTCCGGGGTAAAAGTTACTTCAGCCATTCCTGAAGATTAGCCCCGACAAACAAACAGACGGACAGAAAGAAAGACCAACGACAAATTTAAAAATGCATGTTTAGGTTTTAATAAAGTTTTAAAAACCATATGAACTTAGAAAAAATGATTTATATCTTAGACAGAAACTTCAATTTATTTATAAGTATAGATTTATAAAAGTGTGTTCAACGAAATAAGTATGCAAGTCACGCCAGCCTTGTTACTATGTGAAGCAGTATCAACCCTTATACTTGGCGTGATCTCACTGACGTATCTGAGATATCAAACCTAAAGTAATGCATACCATGGATAAAGTAACGCGACTTGTTTTCTTAGAGAGAAGTGTTTTAGATAATGGACTTTGAAAAAGATTTTTACTTTAGATATGATTAATTTGCTCACGCAAACATTTCCTTCTATCAGGACCGATTGCATGAAACATGGAATACTCATTAGTGTGTTTTATTATGAACACTCGCTTCGCTCACCAACCACGGCATTGACCCTTGACGAAGCAAATGCAAACAGTTTATTGTATACTCTGATATTTTCACGGAAATTACGATTGAACGGTGAACTATAGCAAATGTAAGACAGAGGTCGAAATAGACACGATCATACCCAGTAATTCCATTTGCGGCATGCGTTTTAATTTCACCATTTTTATTTCAATTATAAACATTTCAAACAAAATTTGATATCACCAACTAAAGGAAACAATATAATATGTAACACCAGATGTTTGACTTATAATACGAGTAAGCCTTCTGTTTGCTTTTATCTATCTAAAAAAAAAACTCTTAGTTGTGAAAAATACCTGATTATAAATTTGCCAAATTTTTTGCAAATAAACTAGTTTTGGTTCATTCTAGGAATAACCTAAAACTATGTTAAGTTATTGATCTAAATCATCTGTTCTATTTATAATATGTAACAACAGATGTTTGAACTGAATTAAAATTTAAAAAAAAAATTCTTAGATTTTGTTTGTGTCCTTACATAAAAAAGCTGTTGGTTGTGAAGAATGTATAAAGTGATTCTAAATTCGCTAAGTTGGTTGCTATGGTAATGAATGTAAACAAACATGTGTTGCTGACCTTTTAATCCAACATCTGTTTTATCTGATGTACGGCTGTGAGTGATCCCCCGGAATTTTAATAATTTTTACGCTTTAAAATACAAATTTAATAAAAACCCATAATAATATACTTTTAAATTTTCTTATTTATTGTACTTTAACCCATATATGTGCTCGCGCGTTGTGTACAAAACACCCAAGGCAGGTAATTTTTTCTACACCTCCAAGGATAGGTGGGCTCTCCTGTCCATCATTTCAGTCCCTTCAGTTGAGAGTAAGAACCTTCTGAAAACCCGGTTCTTGTTAGTTTTTGCTGAGCTTTCGATACGAATAGTCACGTCAAACTGCTCTGGAATGATTCGTACTTCGCAGACGACCAGTTGTGTTATATTTTACAATATGTTTTTTACATATGTAGTAAGCTCTAGTTAGTTATGTACTAAATAAATATGATCAATAACAGGTTGTGTAACTAGGTAGTATATACTTTAAAGAGTAAGGAAACATAAAATCAAACGCTAAACCCCTTTTTTTTCATTGGAAAAGTTTTTTTTTATTTGTTAAAATTTAACGAATAATCCTCACTTTTGGAGTTTATTTTTTAATTGTTTAAACAAAAATACTTTTAAAACATAATCTTATAGTCTGTATACTTCAGGTTGGCCGATGGACCCGGGACTGCCTGAGGCTACCATTATAAGCCCTCGGCCGCCTCCATCAGGGTTGCAGCTGACTAGGTAATGAATCGCCTGTCTTCCTACGAAGATACACTTTTATAGCAAACAAAATACATATTCGATATCTACTAAAAAAAGTTATGAAAAATGATACTAAACTCGATTGTCGTATCACAGCATTTAATATGGTAATGGAAAAATAAAATGATATACAACAGCTAACTTGTTTTGGTGATTAATATTAATTTTAAAATTTATCATAGTAGAGTTTTTCATATTTTTTTTTACTAGATTCCAAATATATGTTTAAAAATGACAAATTATGGTTAGCTCAAAAAGTTTATCCTCATAGGAACACAGCCAGTAGGTGACTCACTTCAGGCGGCGAGGGATTATAAGGGAGGCCCCAGGTAGTCCCGGGTCCATCGGCCAACCTGAAGTATACAGACTATAATAGCATCCATAAAACTGTTAAAATCATATAAAACAATATTTAAAAGACATTTTAAAGTAATTTTTATTTGTCAGGTAAACACCACGTGACTATTCTCTGTCTGAACCGAACCGTTAAGGACGGTGAGAGATTAGTGATACCTTACTACTACACAGACGGTTACCGGATATTCGACCACATATGAAAATATGCGGACATTCAACCACACTTTTGGGGCAACTACCTGGGTTGGGTCAGCTAGGGATATGTAAATATTACTCGCCGGACAATCCACCACATTTTTAAGGAAAGGTGCGGGGAGGGGGTTGGAAGATATTAAAGGGGATGGTCCAAGGGCTGGTGTATCCGTTACTACTACACTAACATAACCTAACCCAAATTGTAGAGCCATGTCGACAACGATCTTAACACCTCGAGATATGACTCGGTACTGGGTGCGAAAAGAATGACACTTTACGGAAAATCATAAATGAATCACTTTAACCGACCATCCCCTTTAATATCTTCCAACCCCCCTAACCCACCCTTCTTTAAAGGTGTGGTGGATTGTCCGGCGAGGAATATTTACATATCCCTAGCCATTATAGTAGTCATTGCCCTAGCTGACCCAACCCAGGTAGTTGCCACAAAAGTGTGGCCGAATGTCCGCAGTGGTCGAATGTCCATGTGGTCTAATGTCCGGTCACCTACACAGACACGGGCGGTCCACCTACCTGACCCTCCCCGCCCGGGGCACCTATTCAGGCCCGAATTTCACATATGGCGAACCTAGGCCATGGCCTAGGGCGCAGATCGCGGGGAAAAACGAAACATGTTGTGCTTCTAGTCGAGCGTGAGTAACGAACGTCCGGGTTGCTCTGGCCTATGTACATATTTTGAATGTCATTAGTAAATACATAGACATTGTTGTTTATTATTTAGTAGTGTGTTTTATTTTTCAACATGCTTTCTTTTTAGTCAGTAGTCAATATCTACTTACTAAAAATTACAAGTATTGGCTTTTCATACATTTTGGAAATTCAATCGCTGTTATTGCGTGATTGATATAAGTTATTTAAACGAAGTTCTTTAACGCGGGTTGGGGTAGGAGTTTACAAAAAGAAAATGTAACGCGTAACGAAAAAAGTGTTATTAATTGGTTGCTATCGTAATGTCAAATATAAAATACAAGTAACAAAAAAGCGTTATAAAATTGGTTGCTATATCAATTAATGTAAATACATTCAATAAACAATGTGTTTTGGTTCATCGATTTAAATTAAGAGACGATCGGTTCCGTCCGGCGTAATTCAGATATTATCGTCAAGCGCTAAAATGCATTCAATAAACATAAAATGTTGGTTCATCGGTCTAGACCTAACCTAAAATTATTGTGTGTATATTTAATAATTTGTTTTAACTGCATTAACGACAACATACTACAAAAACTTTAGGTTAAGTCTAGGCCTAACCTAAAATTATTATATGCACAGTATGTTGCCGTTAAGACAGGTAAAATAAATTAAACATACACAGAATAATTTTAGGTTAGGATTAGACTGATGAACCAACATTTTATGTTTATCAAGCAATTTATCAGTCAGTCAGTCAGGACAAAGCCATTTGTATGAGGATAGATTCTGACACTATATTAGAACTGGTTCGATATAGTTTGTATCAACTAGGCATTGTTGTCGGAGTCAAAAAATTAAGTGTAACAACTAAACGTGTCTACGATAAAAGGTTTAAGATGGAAAGGTGTTATTCCGTTTGCAATTAAATTTGTTTAATTTGTTCTTTGTAACAATACGTACACACAGTGCTCTTTACTTAATTATTCTTCCTTTCTGTTGTTATTGTTTTTATTATATTGCGTTTGTGATTAATTGTAAATGTTTCACAGTGATTGTAACGGACAAAGAACAGGGACCTCATTACACTAAGGGTTGCCTAAGGGGTAGCCGCATCGTACCGGACAATACAACGAACTCTTAATTGGAAAAAGCAAATTGTATATAACAATATTTCAATACAGTTAAACTAGTCAAATATATTTGTCTGGTGTGTTTATAAAATCATGTTATATTACACTTTAACATAGTAATCACACCATGATAAAAAGCACGGTAATTGTAAATTGAATAATGATGTAAAACTTTTTTTAAATAGTTCCAAAACTCTCCGTTGATTCTTTGTTAGTCAGTCATTCAGTCATGACAAATCCGCTTATATATCTAGATTGTTTTTAATTTCAATAATTAAGATGCAAAACTGTAAGAATATAATATGTTAGTTATCATTTATTGTATTTTCCCCTACATATTTCTTAGCCTGCATATAAAATGCAGACATAATAAATCCCTCCAATAAATTGTCCAGTGTTTTAAAACTATTCCACAGATATGTTGGGGACAGAGTAGGCCTTATAAGACGAGTTAATAATTTTTATAATTATTTAAATAAAATCCACCCTTCATTAAAGTTTACCAGTGAAGTAGAAAATAACAAAAGCATAATTTTTACATTACAATAACCAAAATAGATAACAATTTCTCATTCAAAATAAATAGAAATCACATTTAAATGTAAATTTTAAGATGAACAATAATAATACATTTTTGCCTAAGTGACTGCATTTAAAATAATTGTGTTTAAAATCGTTGATTTAAGATGGTCTGTGATAAAATGAGTGATATTTCCAAATTTTATTTTTCCAAAATGTATAACAGTTCTTGGAGTGAAATGTTTAATTGTGGTTTCTGTACACATTTGCCTTGTTGAAAATCCTTAACAAAGTTAGATATAGTTTGTTTTTTGTAGGCCTAAGTAGTTTATTTTTAAGAACAAGTAAACAAAACAATACAAAATGTTATACATGTTCAACGACTTCTAGCCTCAAAGCAAGTCATATAGCCTATATTATTAGTTCTATAAGACACTAGCTGCCCGATCCGGCTTTGCACGGGTAGACAAATGAAAGTTAAATGTATATTATCAAACAAAATATATCAATAAATATATTACACTATGTATTTCTTATGGGGATGTTTAGTAAATTTGCCCCCCCCCCCCGAACTCGCCCTAAAATTACATTTTTTAAAACCTTTCTTAGCGAGCACCTAGGGCCCTAGAGGAAGCTACATACCAAATTTCATTCCAATCCGTTCGGTGTTTTTTTTAGTAACTTTGATCCCCCCAAACCCCATCTAAAATTAAATTTTTTTTAAAACCTTTCTTAGCGAGCACCTAGGACCCTAGAGGAAGCTACATATCAAATTTCATTCCAATCCGTTCGGTAAAATTTTTACTAACTTTGATCCCCCCCCTAAACCTCTCCTAAAATAAATTTTGTTTAAACCTTTCTTAGCGAGCACTTAAGGCCCCAGAGGAAGCTACATACCAAATTTCATTCCAATCCGTTGAGTAGTTTTTGAGAAATTGTAATGAGTCAGTGAGTGATATTTGGCTTTTATATATATAAAGATTATACTTAATATTTTGAACGTTGTATTTTTCTAACGTGTATCAAATTAATCAGCGCTTGATTTCTCACGGGTTTTAATAGTATCTATTTTTTAATAATATTATTTATTTTTATTTTTATGAATTTTTCTCATTTTATTTTACTTTAAAACTAAAAAAAATTAAAATTATAATACACCCTAATAAAGCAGTTTTCTTTTGCATGACTTATCCATCGACTTTAATTTAGTTTCTTATCTTAATGTGAAAGCATTTCAGTGTTAATTTAATTTAAGATTGCGTGTTGCTCTGTTAAGTTTATATTTATAAACTTTCCTATGTACATTTGAAACGTATATACAGTTTACAGTAGAATTGAGATAATTGTTTTGCACAGTAAATATATAGTGACGTTTTTCAAATTATCAGAAGAATTAAAATTAATATTTTAATTAAATAAATAATTATATATTCGGTGTATTTTGTATTAATATGTTTAAGTATATTTAAATATTTTCTAGAAACAACTGTTGTTTACAATACTTTATATAAATAAAGTGGAAATAATTAGATCATATGTTAGAAATTTTGTCATATGTTCTTTTAAGTTGACACCAACAAAACTTATTAAGTTACGTATTTTAAAAATAATTTACAGGAGACTTAAGAAATGTTTGCTTTGATTATTTAATGGTAGTTTACAGACCATGAAAAGTAAAATTTTATTTCTGGAAGTCAAGTGGGATGGAATACTACACAAGTAGGAGGCTGGAACAGATTTAAAACATCAAGTTTTCCAGTAGTTAAAAAATCATTTTATATTTGAATTTAATTTATCATTTAACCTGCTAATTTTACCTTCAAATGCTAAGGAACTTTTACCTAACAAACAGAGTAAATTAAAAAAATTCATAAAAATTTTGTTTTTGTAATTAACTTAATAATAAATAAGGGTTTTGTAGACATTTGCAATTGGTCAGTTTTCCAACCAATAAACAATGTTACTTATTGCACGTGATATCTGTGTGACCTCAATCTATTTTTAGAGATATTTTTGTATCTTTGTAAAGATAATGCTTCAAGCTAACTTTCCCTGAAAACCAAATATGCTATATTTGAACAGTTTGTTGTGTAGGACCGTGGGAAAGTGACTGCTAATACATTCTCATCTAAAGTTTGAATTTGAACCCTAACGGACTTTTATTACAAGGGTAGACATAGGAGTTTTCGCGCGCATTTTGTATAGTTTGTATGCACGAGTGATTTCTATATTTGTTATTACTTTTGTTATTCAAATAATTCTAAGTCAAACACATTTATGAAAAGATAATTTACAAGTACACAGTTCAATTCTTTTATTTATTCTCTACTCTTTGTTATAATAATATTTCATTTTTGGGTAAAGCAAATATTCCTAAATTACGTTTCAAACTAGGCCTAGTTTTGTTAGCAGTCGTGTAGATTTAACATAAAAACTGGTGTTTTAAAAATAAGAAATTTGAAATTGATAAGTGTTTTTATACATTTCCATTTAGAACTAAATTACGAAACTTTTTTACGCTTACGAAAAAATTACAAAATTACAAAAAATGTTTTCTACTTGGTATGTAGGCCTAAAGTTGAACATTTTCCTTTCATTACTGAACATTTTTTGATTCTTGAGCTAATAACTTTTACAATTTGACATCAATAATTTTTTAATTGCATATATGAATTCTTTGAACCTTTATCTACAAAAAAGGTACAGAACACTTTTGGATTGGTATACAATTACTATATTTGGCGAATTTTTAAAAATATGCTTGCACATGCACCGAAACGACTTGGCGTTGCAAAACATTAAGGGTCTGCTGTAGTGGCGGCCATCTTGGATTTTTATCCCATTAGAGCAATGTTAAATTCCAAACCATTTATTTCGTTTACTTTTTATCATAAAATTGTCTGCAAGGTCTCATTTTAAGCACAGTCACAATACGCATCCGTCTTGCAATTTACATTTTCTTTAAATTTGTTATCTAATTGACATTTTGTGAGTACAAAGTTTGAATTTTTTCCTAACACAATAAAAAAATAATAATGAAAAATAGTTTGCAAGCCGGATCCGAAATTTTATAAAGAATGTTCAATTTTTTTTTCTCAACACTCGATTACAAAAGATAGACTTATAAAATGGTTTGAAATGAGGCAATGTCAGCGCAAGAAATTGCACTGTTTAGATAGGGATATAGTGAGAGGCGCTAGCGTTTCCTGTTGATTTCTCGTTTACTGGAGCAGACCCTTAACATTGACAGTTGTAGGGTTAATAGCTTCTTCGGATAGTGGGCTGTTTTCAAGTCTTTCTCGCACGATCCTAACTGTTTCTTTTATGGGGACATTAGTATAGAGGTTTGAAATGTCAAATGAAATTAATATGTGTCGGGGTAGTATTTAACCATATCGATTTTGTTGATTAAATCCATACTGTTTTTTAAACTGTGGTTCTGATTAAATCGTATTTCCTTTTTAATGGTTCGATCAAGAAATTTTGTTATTTTATAAAGCACTGTAGTGTATCTACAAATTAACCCTAGAACCGGCAATGTTAACGAAAATGGATTTTTTGGCGTGTGCAAGCATTTATTCAACAATTCGCCAAAAATAGTAAATGAACCCCAATCCAAAAGTGTTCCATAGCTTTTTTGTAGAGAAAGGTTCAAAGAATTTGTATATGCCAGTAAAAAAATTTTAGATGTAAAATTTAGAAAGTTATTAGCTCAAGAAACAAAAAATGTTCAGTTACGAAAAATAAAAGTTCAACTTTAAGTCTACATAAAAAGTAGTAAACATTTATTGTAATTTTTTCCATAAATGTAAAAACGTTTCGTAATTTAGTTCTAAATAGAACTGTATAAAAACATTTAACATTTCCAAATTTCTTATTTTGATAACACGAGATTTTATGTTCTTACTACAAGTCTGCTATCAAAAGTATGCCAAGTTAGAAACGTAATTTAATAATATATGCTGTGCCCAAAAATAAAATATTATTATAACAAAGTGTAGAGAATAAATCAAAGAACTGAACTGTATACTTGTAAATTATCTTTTCATAAAAGTGTTTGACTTAGAAGTATTTGAATAACAAAAGTTAGAAAAATATAGTAAACTCTCGTCTGTACAAGATGCGCGCGCATTCTCGTATGTCTCCCTATGATGAAAAAGTCCGTTACGCTACAGATTTGAACGTTAGGTGAGACCGTATTAGCAGTCACTTTCCCACGGTCCTACACAATAAACTGTTCAAATATAGCAAATTTGGTTTACAGGGGAAGTTAGCTTGAAGAATTATCTTTACAAAGATACCAAAATATCTATAAAAAACAATTGAGGTCATACAGATGTCACGTGAAATAAATAACGCTGTTTATTGGTTGGAAAACTGACCAATTGCAAGGGTCTACAAAACCCCTTCTTACTTCAATACTATTGGTCCGATTTTTGATTAAATAAAAGATTTGGATAGGGGAAATTGTGATGAATCCATCGGTACATAGGTTTAACTAAGACAACCTACTGGGCGGGTTTTAGAGATTGACGAAAGTTAAGTTATTTCGTTATGTTTTGTATGAATTTTCGGGCGCCGATTGATTTGTAGAAAACTAATAAACTGCAACGATGATTACGTATGTAAATATACGTTTTAGAAAGAAATTGTAAATACAAAAAATAAAGTTTGAAACATTACCTTTCCAATGGTGTTTGTCTTTTTGAGATTGGAAGATTTTTAGTGGGTCGAATATTCAATACAATCACGCGTTACAAATGTGTTGGAGTGACGGTACATTATGTACCGTCTGCCGGTTCTAGGGAAAGGAATTGCTTGGACTACTATATAAAAAGTAATTATCTATATTGCATATATCAGCAATTCAGAAAGCGAATAAACTTTATAAAACCAACATGGTCTTATAAAGAATACAATAACACATCTATATTTATAAAAGCCAAATACCACTCACTCACTGACTTACTCATCACGATTTCTCAAAAACTGCATAACGGATTGCAATGCAATTTGGTATGTAGCTTCCTCTAGGGCGCTAAGAAATGTTTTAAACAAATTCAAAATTTTACGGGGGTGGGGGTTAAAGTTACTAAAAAAAAACACCTAACGGATTGGAATGAAATTTGATATGTAGCTCTCTAGGGCGCTAGGAGCTCGCTAGTAATATTTTTTTTAATTCGAAATTTTGGGGGTGTTTGAGGGGGGTAAAAGTTACTTAAAATCCCACCGAATGGATTGGAATGAAATTTAGTATGTAACTTCCTCTAGGGCCCTAGAAATACGAAATTTTAGGGGTGGTTTGGGGGGTCAAAGTTACTAAAAATCCCCACAAGAAATACATAGTGTAATGTATTTATTGATATATTTTTTTGGTTAGTATACATTTAACTTTGATTTGTCTCTAAAGGTGCAAAGCCGGATCGGGAAGCTAGTACTGTATATAAACTAAAAAGAAAACATAAACCTAGAGGACTAGGCCTATGTTGACTAACCAAAAAATATAAAGGGAAACCCAAGGACTAAAATACTAGAGCTGAGATGTTGAGAAAACTGAAAAAATTACCACTATAACCAGCCACAGGTACACTTACAAAGAATGTATTGTACAAGAAAACAAGGGTGACAATTGTTTTACTACGTGTATCAAGAAGTACTGAAGAAGTGAGAGAGGTGACGATTAGTAAAACAATTTCAATAGATAGTTTAAAGTTCTCTATCAAACTTTGTAAACTAGTTTCTGCAGATTTTTAGCGCATTTCCATAGGAAAGATATTGCAGTAACCCTTATGGTGAGACCTAAGGTCGGGAGTAGTAAATGAGTACCGATCACGGTCCCTGGAACACGTTTAGGGGTGTCATTAAAAATTTTATATAGATATGTATGTAGAGTGTTCGGACTCATTTTAAGTCCGATTTGCTCCAAATTTGGTACACACACTCGGACGAGTTCGTTATCCAAAAATATCTCACAAGCAGAAGCAAGTTTTTAGACTGCAATCATTATTTTCTGAGATTTTTCGTACAAGAATAAATTTTGTAGTGCTTTATCTAGAACAATAAATATAATATATCATTCCGCAAATTTTTTTACACGACGTAATAGCTTGGTTCCCTCAAAATCGATCAAAACGTAAAATACTGTAAAAGTACCCGCTTAAAATCCGCGAGGGGAATTTTACCGTTGGGACATCTTTTGATCCGAGTTTGTACGCTGCGAGCGAAGCGAACCCGAGGTTTATTAAACATTATAAAAGAAAATACCTTCTTCGGTTAGAAAGACAAAGTAATAAAGCCGCACATTTATTAAATACATTGTGAAATAGCTTTTCACTAATAAAGCCTATCTCGGAACAAACGATCATTACTGTATGTTTCGAGCACTCCGTCTACGATTAACGATGCGAAATGGAACGAGAGACGCGCAATTACTAGTCAAATCAACTCTTGTAAAAACTGTGTAGGATCCCTGAGATTATTTACTTTGAACGCCCGGAGAGCTCTGGAATTGACGCCTGAGGGATGGATTCGGTCCCGTTCTCGCATCACAAATTAGTTCAATAAGAAATAGTCCACGCATCCTCGGTGGCATCGATATACACATTTGTATGACGTCATTAACGACTCGGCTCCTGCGGTTATTATTTTTTCCTCTTCATCATCAAATGTATGCAAGACGGCGCTACCCTCTCTGACTAACAAGTTATCGATTTGTGTAACTTTTCAAATGTTTTGAAATATTGTTGCCGAGTTGTGATGCAATTTGAGTGTCGGTAAATGTAGGTATTACAAAAGCTATAAACATTATCATTTAGGGATCATTTTTTAGCATAATTTGTATAAATTAGATTACTTAAGAAGCACAATTAAACATATAGATTTACCAATTAAGAATACTATCTATATATATAAAAGCGAAATACCACTCACTCACTCATCACGATTTCTCAAAAACTACGGAACGGATTGAAATGAAATTTGGTATGTAGCTTCTTCTAGAGGCCATAAGTGCTCACTAAGAAAGGGTTTGAAAAAATTCGAAATTTTAGGGGGGTTTGGGGGGGGATCAAAGTTATTAAAAAACGATTTCTTCAAAACTACCGGACGGATTGGAATGCAATTTGGTATGTAGCTTCCTCTAGGGCCATAAGTGTTCACTGAAAAAGGGTTTTAAAAAATTGGAAATTTTAGGGAGGTTTGGGGGGTAAAAATGGCTAAATCACGAATTCTCCAAAATTACCGAACAGATTGGAATGAAATTTGGTATGTAGCTTCCTCTAGGGCCATAGGCGATCGCTAAGAAAGAGTAAAAAAAATCGAAATTTTAGGGGGGTTTGGGGGGATCAAAGTTATTAAATCACGATTTCTTCAAAACTACCGAACGGATTGGAATGAAATTTGGTATGTAGCTTCCTCTAGGGCAATAGGTGCTCACTAAGAAAGGGTATGAAGAATTTCGAAATTTTAGGAGGGGTTTTAGGGGATCAAAGTTACTAAAATCATAATTTCAGATCTTTTATTATTATGACAATATTGCTTTTATTATTTAAGATGTATATATATAAAAGCCAAATACCACTCACTGACTGAACACTTAAAAAGAATATAATTGCGTTAAAAAGACTGAAAATACCAACCACCATGGGCAACGCCGTACGGGTCAGCTAGTATAGTACATAGAAGTAATTATTGTTTATTTTCGCCATATCGACTAGTGTTTTTTAAGTACAACTAAAAACTTACCGTCCAATAGTCAAATTGCAGCGTCCAACGACGGCCGTTTCGACTATTCAGCCATTATCAAATTTAGGACAATGTCCTTCGTCAGTAGTTAATTATAAAAATAAAAACACAACACACGAAACACACTGACACACACGATTGTACAATTACACGCTCGCACATGTTTTATAAACATCTAGGGGGCCCACTGTCTACTAACGGACTGCTGGTGTTACGTCTGCGTATGGTTCTTATCTACATTTGTATTGGCAATGTCCATCACTATATCAAACAACGGGTTGGCATCGAATATTTGTTTTTCATTTAGTAACGTCCCATAATCCGTTTTGAAGGCTCTGTGAATCTCATACTGTTCTAAGGCATTCATGAGTTTACCTTTGTTACGTTTATGTAATACGGTTAAACATTTATCGATGACGTCATAATTATGATTAGTTTCTATTATATGCTCGGCAAACTTTGATTCTATTTTTGGAGGTTGTGCAGATTGTATTGCGCGGGGAAGGTGCTCTCTGAATCTCTTTTGAAACGATCGCCCTGTTTGGCTGATGTATTTCATAGGGCAATCAGCACATGATATTTGGTAAACTCCTCAAGTTTATCACGGTTGTTTGTGTTTAATCTTAATGTGTGTGACAAACTATTTTTTGCACTATATGTACGGTAGGTTTTTAGTTGTACTTATATAGAAGTAGTAAATATGGACGAGTGTTAATTTGTTAGCAAGCGTTCCGTACTGCTGGCCGTACGCATTCACATCAACATAACCAAATAACCATCTAATCCATAATAATAACCATAACAAAAGTAAATAATTCGGTCACGCAGCTGAACCGCTAACGATGACGTGAGTTGCGCGAATTTCCGAAATTTTATATGTTTCATGGTTTCAACCCAAAGGAAATTTTCCTACTCACAAAGGCAGCTGCCTGAATCTACGAAATATATTAGCAGAATTTGTTTGCACCTTTTCTTCCAGCCTCGGCTCACGCATTACTTTGTTCCGCTCGTAGCATAGCGGCCGTTATCCTCAGATCGGAAGCACGTGGATTTGACCCGGGTATTTTACGTTTCGATTGATTTTGGGGAAACCATACTTGCTATAAAGATGTGTAAAAAACAAACAAAATAATCATCCATACTTTTTTCAGATAAAACTAAAAAAGTTTCATTCTAGAACGAAAAATCTAAAACAATTCTTCAACTAAAAATCGAAGTGTGTAAAACATTTGGGACAAATTGGTCGTTAAACGCGGCCGTTACATTGCGAACACACATTAAATATAACATTTTTAATGATACCCCAAAACGTGATCATTAGACCTCAATCGGTGCTCATTGACCACTCCTGACCTTAGACTTTTCTTTTTTCTTCTTCTTATTGCCTAAGACTTTCTGTTCACTAGACGTAATTCGCATATCATATATCTAGAAATGACTCTGCTATTTATTTTTTTTTCTTCGCTTCTATTATTACAGTAGAAGTCGACAAAAATGTAGTTAAATTTTCAATTAATTTACCTAATCTGTTTCTGTAAGTGTTTTTCTGTAATAGTGGGAGTTTTTCAAAGATTTTTAAGAGAAACTAGGATTTTAGGATTTTTCTTATAAGGTGGAGGTTTTTCTTCTCATCAGAGGTCCATCTGATATACCTAACCCGAAAAGGATATGGATCATGGACGATATAAGCACCTTGAATCTGGTTTTAATCATATATGTTTGGTGTAGCATAAAATTTGATTTGTTGATTATTTGTTAAATTGAAATTTTTGCTGCTTTAATCATATCAACTAATTCAAAAATGATACCTGAATTACATTGTTTAAAGATATCTTACAATATAAAAGGTGGTTTCCAATTTTCTCCCCACAGTTTATTATATTAATTTAGTCTAGTCATTTCATAGTTATGGCAATCGAAAATTATGTGTTATAATGTTTCAATTTTGTTTTTGGTGCACTTAAGGCACTTAGGAGTGAAATATTTCTATAAAGTCACTACAATAGCTCACCTTTCTTACGGAAATTCCCTAATAGTACATTTTTAGAAAGAGCCAATGAAACAAGATAACGGCTCCCAAACACAGTATTACCATTCACAGAATGAATATTTTAATATCATTTTACAAAAGTTTAGATTTGGCACACACGTATATACGTACCTATAATACCGTTGGGTTTTTATAATTGAATCATTAATTTCAGAAACTGACAATTTTCCAAAATTTTGGGAACCAAAACCTTCCTGCGCATAAAACAATAATGGGAATATTGTAACAATAATTTTTTCTTGAAACTATAAGAGGTTTGTACTAGTTAACTAGTATTTTTTAAATATGTAAAAAATCATCTCTTCAAAATAAAAAATGTTCATCTTTGAGGCTTCTGCAATAAACACTTTTGACAATACCTTGATGTATAACTTAAAAATAATCTTCGTATAACATATAAACATAATCGATTATTCTTCATTAAATATTAATCATTTCTAAATCATTTGATATATCAATCTCTCTTTATATAAATAAAGTTTCTTCGTTTCTTTGTTCTCTATAGACTCAAAAAGTATTTGACCAATTTCACTAAAAATTTCACATATCCATGTTATTGTCAGGAGTGTTACTAAGTCTGAGGTGTTGAAATGGGGTTGCTACTCCAATACAAAAAATATAAATTGAACTAAATTCATACAAGCTATAAAACTCAAATTTTGCATTATAACTCTTAAGTGATATAAAAACCATTTACAATTCGATTACTTAAGTCAGAAGGATAAAATGGGATAACTAACCTAAAAATTACATAACCGTTTATACACTTACTTTTCCTATATGCTCGAAAACTACTCAACTAATTTCACTAAAAACTTCACCATTTGCACATATTAATACCAGGATTGTTGACAGAATATGGTTACTACAATCAAAGAGATTAAAATGGGATAGCTACCCTTATACAATAAAAATAAATTGAACTAAATTCATACAAGCTATGAAACTCAAATTTTGCAATATAACTCTTAAGTGATTTACAAACCATTTACAATTCGATTACAGGGATAAATTGGGATAACTAAACTTAAAATTACATAACCGTTTATACACTTACTTTTCCTATATAGGCCTACTCTAAAACTACTCAATTAATTTCACTAAAAACTTCACAATTTACACATATTAGAACCAGGATTGTTCGTAGAATATGGTTACTACAATCAAAGAGATTAAAACGGGGTAGCACCCTTATACAATAAAAATAATTTTAACTAACTACCTACTAGCAATACTGCTAAATTCGTGTAATTTCTTTCTTAAGCGATATAAAAAACCATTTGCAGTTTGATTACTTAAGTCAAGGTAAGAAAATGGTAATGAAAAACCTTAAAATTAAATAATAATTAAAATGGGCTGGCTTCCAATGTAAAATAAATTACATTAACATTAAACACCCATAATTGTGTTTATACGCGAGTGATTAAAATAGTTAGTTAACTTTATATTTATACACTCATATCAAGTAATAGCCAAGCATTGCCGGATCCACTAGTATGAAATATAAAAATCAATTAATAGATAATACTTGTACCTTTATTTTGATACTAATGGAAACCCCTGCGCGCTCCGCTTGGACCCCGTTGGAACCTTCTATACACATATAGCCCAGTCAATAAAGGGTTTGAGTGGAAACTAATTAGTGAAAAGCTGATTTTTTTCATGGATGTTAGTTGATTATATAAGGAATATTTTCTGAAAAGTCCCCGCCCCTCCCCCTCTTGCTTCCCCCCTACCCTCCCTTAAAGTTCACTATTGAAAGATTTTTTATTTTGTCAATATCTAAGAGATAAAAAGCGATAGAGTAATTTTTATTTCGTTATTGTAATCCTTATAATATTCTCTATCAAAAATGATCTTTGCGTTTAAGCTATAAAACAATTATTTACCGTGTATTTTTAAATTTAATGTTAAAATTTTAACTTTTCTATTACAATAATTACATGTTTAGCTATTTTTTATTAATATGAGACAAGTTATGAAAAAATGTAACAAATAAAACTTTTAGGGTATTTTGCAATCTTTATATTGATATAAGTTTTATAAATGTTAAGTGCAGACAGTTGACTTAATCGGCCTGGCAAAGGGAGATGGTGCGGCGCGGGGCGTACGAGTCCTCGCGGGCCGGATCAGCCCGTTGGCATATCAGCGGTCAATCTGCAGTAAAGGCCTATTGTTTGGACTTTTATTTGTATAGCTGGTCTAATTATAGGTATTACAATGGTTAAATAGACGTAAACATTTATTTTATTTTTTCATTATTTATTTATTTTCTGGTATTTATTATTGCAATGATAAACACAATATGATTTCTTTTAGCCAAGCCAATAAAGGGGAAAAATAGGGCTTATTGGATATAATTAGTGAAAAGCTGAAATTTTGTTTATAAAATTGTTAATTTTCTTTATATTAGGAGAGCTAGTTTTAGTTTGGGGGATTATTTATAACCCTAAGTTATTAAGACCGTGCCATTATCCACCACCTATGGACCCGCCGCGCCGGGTCCCGTACTGGCAAAAGCCGGCACTGTTAAGTACAGAAAGCGCCTATTCAAATTACCGCGCTCCCCACCACACAAATGCTCTTCCCATGATTTTCAAGTCAATACATAGATTCTTAGAGATTCAGTCAACCGTCAAAATGGAATTTCGCTTATCTTGATCTGCCGGCCACGTGACCTATGCTTTTACTATTTGATTGGTCACAATTATAATTATCTATTCTTGGGCGGAAATGCTAAGAAGCCACGCGGTGCTGTTTGCCGATCCAAGTCCAACGGAAAGGATATGTTAAAAATCGGATACCCGTGCGCGAAACTAAGATCTCTCTCTCTCTCTCTCTCTCTCTGTCTCTCGCTCTCGCTCAATTTAACTAAAAAAAACCTCTCAATAATTAATTAATGTGTATAGCTTACAAACTGATAATTCATAAACTCTATTGTTTCGCGAAGTGCGCGTTGTGTCTATCACAAAGAAGTGATTTTATTTTCTTTAAGTTATTATTTTATGTTAGCCCTTTTCTTGTGTACATATGAACCAATAAATAGTGATTTATATATAAGTGAACTGTGTTTTATAAGCTAGCTAGCTCGCCGAAAGTGCATAGACTCCACCACGTTTCCTAGTGGATTCATTTTACGTTGACATCCGAAAGAAACGCCATTTTTAGTGGTCACAGGACGAACTTGTTTCAAGGTATTGTAACAGCATTATAATATGGATCACTTACTATAGATTGGTTTAATTATATGTACACAATTTTGTATAAATATTTTATTAGTTTTATATTTCACAACTAATTGGTCCCTCGACAAAGGGAATAAGTATAAATTTATTCTCTCATTATCAAACATTTTTGGACCCTTGGGGTCGGATTATATCTAAAAAGGATTTTGTGAACCACGCTAGGAAATTACAATTCGTTACCTCTTACTAAAGATAAAAATTAATGAACTCTAAACCAATTAAAGTTTGAGTTTAAAGTTTGCAAAACCATTGCAGTCGCCATTAGTAAAACGAAGAAGAACTGGTTTCTGTATTAAACTTATTCACCACCAGGTTTCGCAATAGTCAGTACTGACGCGCGCATCAATCGGCTACAAACGTCAAAAACACGTTTGACAGTTGGATGTAAACATAACCTCATTGAATGTTTGTAAACATAACATAACCTCTTTGTAAACATTGATGTGTATTTTGTTTCTCTGAACTCTAATGAACTTTTAATTATCATTAAACATTATTAATATTATTACCACATTATATTTTGGCACTTTAAAATATTTTGGTGAACTTTAATTTTTTAATTTTTGGTGTTTCAACATAAATTCTAAGATGAAGTTCAATAGCTTTATAACTAAATCTTCAGTGATAGCTGGCAAAAGTAAAATAATACATGACCACGTGAAAGATATTGCTGAGAAACACACAGTCGGGCAATTACCGGAAATTATGGTAAATAAGTTAAAACACTATTATTCGTCAGTTCAAACGAACGTAATGGACTTTGACAATCTCGTCGATAAGCTAACACAAACTGCACCAGCTGATTTTGGTATAGAAAAGGTTTTAAAAATTCAGGATGAGTTTTCGGAATCTGTTATTGAAATTAAAACATTCATTAAAAATTTGTTACCCCACTTAGGCTCAAATGAAATGGAGTTGAATGCCTCACACGCGTCACGCGATTCTCCGCGATATGCCAAGAAGACAATTAGTTAAATTGCCAAAAATTAATTTACCTCTTTTTTCTGGCAATTTGAGAGAATGGACAAACTTTTTTCACTTATTCGATACTACCATTAATCAAAACGAGTCACTCGCTCCCGTCGAAAAGTTCTCATATCTGTTGTCATGTTTGCGTGGGGAGGCACTCAATTTATTAAACGGTTTACCTCTTTCCCCCGTGAACTATGCAATCGCCTGGCAAAATCTTCAGATGAGATTTCAGAATCCTCGCAGACTAATTAATCTCCATATTAGTAAAATCATTGATTTGCCCACACTAAATACTCATTCCGTTAAAGGGTTAAGATTTTTTGTTGATACCTTCACCGAAAACGCACAAGCTTTAAATGCATTAAGCTACGACATTTCTAATGAGTTAACACTTTTCGCCATTATGTTTAGAAAGTTAGACTATGATTTGGCCAAGAAATTCGAAGACAAAAGAGACGGGAGAAATGTCGTTCCTACAGTGACAGAATTATTACATTTTTTTAAGGACGAATGTATGAAACTGGAGAATGCTGTGACACATAACAATACAGCCAAATTCATTCCCCCTAAACCACAAATGACCTCGAAAACAAACATCGCACCACGTCATGCAAATAAAAACAAATTCTCGTTTCATGCAAATACTTTATCTACTCAAATATGTGTATATTGCAATGAGAAAACCCACTCAATTTATCAATGTTTCAAATTCCAGGGTTTAAATGTCTCAGATCGATTAAACTTTGTTAAAAATAAACATTTTTGTGTAAATTGTTTGGGAACTGCGCACAATACAGCTCAATGTTCATCGATAAAAAGATGCCAGTTATGTAATCAAAAACATCACACCCTGTTGCACTTGAACTCTTCATTACCCCGCACAACTCAAGTAAACGTAAACAAACAACAAGATTGACTAGGTCACTGTCAACAATACTCACCGGCTACCAGATTAAACGGCCAATCAACATTCCATTCTCACAACCAACCCCCGACCGGAAACCACATACAAATAATGTCCACTCAATTTTAACTCACAATGCAACTAATAATGTTTTGGACAACGTTACTGTCATGCTCGGCACTTTAAAAATTAAACTAATTTCCGCACAAAATAAATTCAAAATTTATACAGCACTCCTGGATCCCGGCAGCCAATCGACTATTATAACAACGGATTGTGCAAATGAGCTCTCCATTAAACTGACTCCAGTAGACATATTACTAAATGGTATTTCAAACATTTCAATACCAATTAAAGGCTTAGCAAAAATTAATTTATCCACACTTGAAGGAAATATCGTCTCTTATAGTCATCCCGTGTTGGTAATGAATGAAATCACTTCTAACTCACCAAAAATAACACCATGCGTGGAATTAAATAGGAAAACTAGATTTTTGAAGTTAGCCGATCCTCATTTTGCTAACCCGAACAAAGTCGATGTTTTAATTGGAGCTGATCTCTACGGCAAAATCTTAACAGGAAATAAAGTGGACTTAGCCAATAACATGCCCACTGCCGTCGAGACGATCTTCGGTTTTGTTCTAATCGGCCCGTTAAAAACTCACCCACCAGATAATAATCCTTTAGTTCTGCTCACCACTAACGAAATTAATCTAAGCAAAATCCTGCAAGATTTTTGGACTTTAGAGGAGCCTCCGTTGACAACAAAATTAACTATATCGGATACTCAATGTGAAGATCATTTTAAAAACAATTTTTCACGTCAGCCAAACGGCAGATATGTTACTCGCCTCCCGTTTAAAATGGACGCTGCTAATTTAGGAAAATCGTTTGAAAGTGCGAAAAAACGTTTTCTGCTCTTGGAAAATAAACTGAACGTGAACAAAAACTTTAAAATTGCTTATTCAGAATTTATTGACGATTATATCCTTTCAGGTCACATGACCTTATGTGACAACACTATATTGAATAAAAATCATTATTTTTTGCCTCACCATGCTGTTTTTAAGGAAACCAACTCCTCATCCAAAATACGCGTAGTGTTTGACGCTAGTGCAAAAACGACTACGGGACTTTCACTAAACGATGTTCTACATTGCGGCCCAAAGTTACAAAACGAAATATGTGACGTGTTGTTTCAATTTCGAAAGCCCAACATTGTTTTCTCCTGTGACGTTCGTCAAATGTACAGGCAAATTAAAGTTTCTCCGGAATACCAGCCCTATCAGCTGATTCTTTGGCGTTCAAACCCGGCTCAACCACTCGCAATATATAAATTGACAACCGTAACTTACGGTCTCAAACCCTCGCCGTTTATGGCTATCCGTACACTTCAACAGTTAGCTATAGACGAAGGAAATGCTTTCCTCGTGCCGCCGACGTTATTACAAAAAATATTTACGTTGACGATATTGTCACGGGCTCTAATGACTTAAATTCAGCTCTCTCACTTCAGACAGAACTCATAAATCTGCTGAAAAAAGGCCAATTCGAATTAAGAAAATGGTCCTCTAACGTACCTGCTTTACTAAAAAATATTCCGGAAGAATTTCAAGAAAACCCGGTATTTTTTCAACCCTTTGATCAACCTCTTCTTAGCATATTAGGAATTAAATGGATGCCAACTATAGACGTTTTCTCCTATCAGATTGAGGTACCCGATCACTCATTTACAAAGCGCTCACTTTTCTCGATTATTGCACGCATTTATGATCCGTGCGGCTGGCTTGCCCCGGTCATATTTTTTGCTAAATGCCTAATCCAAATGCTCTGGACCTTAGGCATCTCATGGGACGATCCACTTCCACCATTCGTAAGAGATTTACCAATTTTGCAAAAATTAAAATTACCTCGCTGTCTTAACTTAGACGACTCTATAGACATACAAGTACACGGTTTCTGCGACGCATCGGAACAAGGGTATTCGGCTGTTGTTTATGTAAGAGTCACACACAAACCAAACAACGTTAAAGTACACTTACTGACTGCCTAATCCAAAGTAGCTCCGCTTAAACGTATTTCTTTGCCTAGACTGGAACTTTGCGGTGCACACTTACTGTCAAAATTAATTAATCACGCACAAGAGCTGATTAAGCCCTGTTTTACAATTAGTCAAATACGGTGTTGATCCGACTCCACAGTTACTCTATCGTGGATAAGGACACCCCCATACAAGCTCAAAGTCTATATCGCTAACCGCGTAAGCCAAATTCAGGAGTGGGTACCCCCAGATCTGTGGTACCACGTTCCGACGAAGCACAATCCAGCAGACTGCGCCACAAGAAACACTACCCCCTCCGCTCTTCTTAACCATCCGCTGTGGTGGTCCGGTCCGTCATGGCTAGCACTTCCGGTTCAACAATGGCCAAACACCACCATCCTGGTGTTGGACATTTTGCCCGAAACTAGAACTCAACCCTTTCTTGTGGGACTCTCTACGATCGTCGAATGGGACCTTATCAACAAATTTTCGTCATGGACAAAACTACACCGCACCTTGGCTTACGTGCTCCGCTTTATAAACAACCTTAAAAGTGTAAATAAAATTTTCGGCCCTTTAAACACTTTTGAACTCAAACAGGCAGAACTTAAAATATTGAAATTAGTTCAACGAACACATTTCTCGGAAGAGATAGCCAAATTAAATTTAAATAAAAGCTGCACAGTTAGATTAAACCGACTCCACCCTTTCCTAGATGAAAATTCGATATTAAGAGTCGGAGGGAGACTGAAAAACGCACCTCTGACCTATAATGCAAAACACCCTATCTTACTGCCAAAAAAGCACCATGTCACGCAATTGTTGATACGTCATTATCATGTCACGTATTTACACGCCGGCCCACAATTACTTCAGGCCATACTCACTCTGAAATTTTGGATCTTGTCTGCAAGAAACGCCATTCGCTCATGCATTTTCAACTGCATCACATGCTTTAAGGCAAAACCTAGGAACACATTTCCCCTAATGGGCGACCTTCCATCTTCAAGACTGACTCCTGCCAAGCCGTTTCTTCGTACAGGAATCGACTTCGCCGGACCTTTCTTTGTTAAGGTTCATACGCTACGCCTCGCCAAGATAATCAAAGTTTATCTAAACATCTTTGTATGCTTCTCCACCAAAGCTGTACATCTGGAAGTCGCAATGGATCTGTCCACGGAAGCTTTCCTGGATGCACTCACCCGCTTCATTAACCGGAGAGGACTCTGCGCTGATTTATATTGCGACTGCGGCACTAATTTCAAAGGCGCAGCATCAAAATTGCACAAGGCATATTTGGCATACAGAAACTTACCAAATTTCAAGGAAAGCGTACTCGATTTTACGGCTACTCAGAATATAAATTTCCACTTCCTGCCTCCAGCAGCACCTCACCAAGGCGGATTATGGGAAAGCGCGGTCAAGAGCGCTAATTCCACCTCACTCGAGTCATCGGGAAGCATATTCTTCACCTGATGGACTTCGTCACGCTCACCACTAACGTAGAGGCTATCTTGAACTCTCGGCCTCTCACCGCACTATCCAACGATCCTTCTGACCTTGTCCCTCTAACTCCTGGACACTTCTTGACCGGAGCTCCGCTCGTCTCCCTTCCAGAAGAGGACGTAACGCAGGTTCCAGCCAACCGGTTAAAACATTGGCAGCTAATACAATCCTTTACCCAGAGGCTGTGGAAACGCTGGAGTATTGAATACCTTTACACTCTCCAGCACCGTTTGAAATGGACTTCACCATCAGATAATCTGCAAGTCGGCGATCTCGTCTTGATCCACGACCACAATTCTCGCCCGCTCTCCTGGCCGATGGGAAGGATTTTGGAGACACATCCTGGAAAGGATGGCATCACCAGAGTCGTCACTCTCAGGACTACCTCGGGAATTCTTCGTCGACCAGCCGTCAAACTCTTCAAGCTGCCGACAGAAGACTCTCTTCATAACCCTTAGCTTTATATCCTCATTTATTCATCTTTTCAAATCCGCCCGTCACTATACTCTCTGCTCCACAACGATCTGCAAACTCACTCTCTTCAGCATCGTTGCTACAACCGCATTTCATTTCCCGTTGTCACAGTGAATCGACAGTCTCCAATCACATTCTCCATACTCTGTGGAAATGCTCGCTCTCTATGACATGTGATCTTCATGTGACACATTGTCTCTCACTCGCTCTTCATTTGGTTCAAGGCCGCCGCCGTTTTGACCATCATCTGTACACTCTTCTCTCCGCTCTCTAGTGTCTCTGCTCAACATCTCCGAAAGATCCAGCGCTACTATTGTTTTGGATCTCCTGTTGAACACATAGTGTTCAAGGCCGCCGCTATGTTAAGTATAGAAAGTGCCTATTCAAATTACCGCACTCCCCACCACAAAAATGCTCTTCCCATGATTTTCAAGTCAATACATAGATTCTTAGAGATTCAGTCAACCGTCAAAATGGAATTTCGCTTATCTTGATCTGCAGGCCACGTGACCTATGATTTTCCTATTTGATTGGTCACAATTATAATTATCTACTCTTGGGCGGAAATGCTAAGAAGCCACGCGGTGCTGTTTGCCGATCCAAGTCCAACGGAAAGGATATGTTTAAAATCGGATACCCGTGCGCGAAACTAAGATCTCTCTCTCTCTCTCTCTCTCTCGCTCTCTCTCTCTGTGTCTCTCGCTCTCGCTCAATTTAACTAAAAAAACCTCTCAATAATTAATTAATGTGTATAGCTTACAAACTGATAATTCATAAACTCTATTGTTTCGCGAAGTGCGCGTTGTGTCTATCACAAAGAAGTGATTTTATTTTCTTTAAGTTATTATTTTATGTTAGCCCTTTTCTTGTGTACATATGAACCAATAAATAGTGATTTATATATAAGTGAACTGTGTTTTATAAGCTAGCTAGCTCGCCGAAA
>JAGFPH010004371.1:0-10511 GCA_018207615.1 Philaenus spumarius | reverse complement strand
TTATGCGGTATTAAAAATAAAAATAGAGACGAAAATAGCTAAAATTAATACATATACTAGTAAACACCCATGAAAAATTACAGGCAGATTAATTAGATACACATCAGAAGTACATATATACAGATAGATATTTGTTTATAGATGCTACAACGGATATTAGCCGTTGTAAGGCGGGAAAAATCGGTTTTTATATTATAAAATTCGATGTTATCAAGGCCGGACTTCGGTGAGTCTCAATTGTTAGTCAAAAATACAAGTTAAATCAGAGCTAGGCTTATCTCCCAAGATGATCCCCTTTGATCTAGGACACGTCAAGAAAGGAAATCCGACTTAGCCTGAAAGTAGCTGAGTTTTAGGGAAATAAAGGAATCCAGGAATTTTATGCATTTGTGATTTTCATGGTTTAATACGTAGCGCTAAACGCGTGAGTTACGGCCGTGTGAATTTCAAATCATAAAAGGTAACACTACCAAAGTAAACAGGGGTTAAAGTTAAGGGAAAAGTTCAATTTAACTCGAAACTAAAAAAGTCAAACATTTTTGGAATCTACATAAGTAGACGAAAATAAAAGGTTAAATAAGAAAAAGTCAAATTATTGAAAATAAAAAAGTTAGCTCAAGTGTCAAATTTCACACACCCTAAAAAGGGAGAAATAATTAAAATCAAAGGTTTCCACTCACAAGAGTTATTAGAGAATGAATAGTTCTGTGTAAAAAAAGGAACAAAAGGTAAAATTAAATTAAGATAAAAGGGTGAGAGTTTTCACGCCTTTTAAAGTAATAAAAGTTGAATTTTTGAATTTTAAATAATAATAAAGTAAAGAGATTTAGGGTTAGATTAACATTGTATCGTTGGGAAACCAGTAACTTAAACATTTTTCGCGTAATAAATAAAAAACCCCAAAGACCTTTTTTGCGATTGTAGGCTAAGTCCCAGAAGAGAAAAAATAAGTAAAAATGGTGAAAAGTGTTAGAACTGTACAGGTGTTAAAGACAATCAGCGTAAACAAATAAAAAAGACATTGAACGCGAAAGACAGTCGCGGAAGTCGCGGAAAAGCGTAGACGTGCCGCGCACGCGTAAAAATCACAGTGCAGACACGATTCAAAAACGTACGGATAGCCAAAAGCAATCTGGAAAATGTGAAAAAGGAAAATTAAGGAAAACTAAAAAGGAAAAAAAGATACAGCGGAAAATCAAAAACAAGTAAGATTCAATGGTCAAAGTGGAAGGGATGAAGCCGCGGTTACAGAAAGGGGCGTCAACTAACAACCAAATTAACCAGGGAAATTGGTGTTTTCCAGGAAAATGGAAGGAAAAGAAAAGAAGAAAATTATATAAAATTAACCAGTGCGAATTTTGACATATTTCTAGACCAAAAAATTTATAGAAAAGGAAAATTGGCTTACTGAAAAAATGAGGGAAAGGGCATGTAAGAAATGACGTCACGAAGTGTATAAAGGCTTGAACGCGGAAAATCGGGACTCACTCTCGCAATCACTCACTCACTCACTCGCTCACTCTAGATTCAAATTGTTACGAATGTAGACTTCACGTTACTTTGCAGCAAATATTATTATACCAGTTCGTATACTACGTGTTATGCTAAAAAGCCTTAGTATCACGAGCACTACTATATTTTTTCTTCGTTAAACTTAAGTAACTTTCAAATATAAACTACAAGTCAGAAGTAGTTCTTCAGGAGTAACTCTACGGCCTATCCAAATGAGTTAAAGCAAAAATAACTCTATTTGGCGATACTGAAACGACATAGGCAATCCTTCAGGACATGAGCTTCTAAACGGAACTTCACTTCTCACGAACCAAGGAAGAAATAGGATCAACTGTAACTCTACTAGATTCTACCAGATCTGCTCTTCAAGTACATCTGTAGCCATCATATCAACCCAACAACTTTAAATCAGAAAATCCAGGCTACCAGACACAGCATCCTAGCAGCTCCATCACCAGCCGATCAACATAGCGGCATCCATCACGGAAAACCGGAGGTGAAAAACGCTGAATTAAGGTCTGTGTAAACGAAAATACGTTGTCCCCCATTTTAATTAATTGCCTAAGTAAATTCAATAAAAATATTTAAAGTACTGGTTGAGATAGGTTAGTTTCAAATTAAATTCAAATCATAAATTAAATAAATGTAAATTCGATATTCCCTAAATTTAAATAATAAATGTAAATAAATTAAATTCAAATAAATTAAAATTAAATTGATTATAAAATTAGACTGTCTGTCAAGCCTATTAGAAATTAGAATTATAGGTTTAACATTAATATTGTATAGAAATTGTATGTACAAGCAGATGGTGAGAAAAGCGAGTTGATTATGTTGAATTTTGAAAAAGTTTTGAGTTTGATTTTTGAATAAATTAATTATTAATTTTTATACTGAAATACTGAGAGTAATCAATTACCTGTTTATGGTTATCCATTCATGATAATTTCCTTTATTAGAAATAGTTTAATAAATGTGTTTAGCTGTAGAAATTATCAAAGCACAAATAAGGTAAGTTATAAAGGCTGTTCCACTGTTCTCATTTCCCTGAGATCAAAAATAATCAAGAGTTCTCGTAAATTAATTTCAGAGCTAGTAAACTTATTAATTTCTGGAAGCTATTTTAAAGTGTTAAAGTCAGTCGAAATACTTATAGAAATAGGTATCAGACACCCAGTTGCATCACCTAAGCTAAAGATAAAATTTTGGCTAAAGGCTTCCAGTAGGTTTTGTAACTTATTGTACAACAAAAGAACGTCAGCACGCGATTGTTCGTTGTAATGCATAATTTCTTCTCAAAATCTAAAAAAAAGGAGGAAAAGCATATACATTTCGTGTTTGAGGACGGAGCAGTGAGTCGATCGAAGCTAGGGGTTTAGCAAACAAATTTTACATATATATTTCGTAGGCGCAGGCAGCTATCAACGACTTGGCGAGTATACCAATTTCCCAAATAGTTGGTTGAAACCCCAAAACATACAAACTTAATTTGGGAAATTCGCTCAACTCACTTTAGCGGTTCAACTGCGTCGTCAAATTATTGCACTTGTATTAATCAATTATTAATGGGTTTAAATAAGTAAATCTTGATATATTATACTTGATATATTATCGTTTTGCGGAGAAAGTGACCAACCGAGTCTCTTCTATAGTTTGATATCTGCTTTAGGATCGGCCGAGTGGTTAGGCATCGACACATTGTTTCCAAATTGGTATTACTCATCAAGCAATTGGTTCAAGGATTAGAAAAACAGATAGCAGTTCACCTGCTTGCAATGTTAAGCAATTTAACAGAAAAATAGCAACACGGGGTGCATCGGTTACTATGGCAACTGGCCCTTCCTGATTGGCATAGCGCGCAGTGAACCCCTCTCCCCACTACAGCTGCGAGGTTCTAAATCCTAAAGCAGTTGAAAGTATAGTCATATCATAAAGAATCATAAGATAATTTATTATAAGTAATTTTTATATAATTACAATTTTCGTAAATCGAATTTAGTAAGCTCTATTTAATTTTAAAACAGTTATTTAGAAGTAAACATAATTAACAAAGGAGAGTAATTGTTTTAATAAATTTAATCAACGATGAAATGATATGGATAAATATACTATAATTATAACGGATTAAAACATACGTAACAATTTTTGTATTTACATTATGGGAATAATTTACTTAATTAACAAGGTTTGTTATTTAAACAAATTTTCTCGATGAATATTACGTCCAACAATGCTTTTATAATTAATGGGAATAAAATTACTGTGAAAAATCAAGTAATTGTTTAATGTCATTATGCAATGGTTAACCTCGAAAACAATTTATAAATGTAAACGGATATAATGTATTCTATTGATTTGTGAAACCCCTCAGGATATTTACCTTTGAATATGCTCGTATGTCTTTTCGATAAATTCCTGGTATTCCTAAGAATAAAAGCCTAAATTAGCTTCTTTTAGTTTTAAAACTATTTCAAAAAGAAATATTTGTCACTAAACATAAATAACACTCCAAACATTTTTAAATGTGGTTTAATAATAACCAGGGATAGAAATAACCAATTGGTAAAATTTCACAATTATAATTTATTACTGAGCAACGTATATTTCACCGTTAGGCATCATCAGGCTACTAAATTGATATACAGCAAGTATCTTAAAACTAACACACAAACAAAAGTAGAGGGAGTGGGAGTGACAATGGAAATGACCAGGAAGTTCAATGGAATGTGGCCTAAGTAAGAGTGCAAGGGCATAACATAAGAGTGGTTACATAATGGGTTTTAACAAGGGGGATGGATTGAGAAAAATTTGGTCATTTAAATCAGATGTATGATTTTTAAAAACAGATCTGTTAATTTCTAGACATTCTAGATTATTTAATTTCCTACTTTTTTCTTCTATATGTAATAATTTTACATTTATTTTTGGGTTAAATGTATGTCCAGTTTCCAGTAAATGATTGGCAAAATTGGAATTAGATTTACCATACTTCCAGCTACTAATGTAATCCTTAATTCTAGTATTAATGGATCTACCTGATTGTCCTACATATTCACAATCACAATCTCCACATGTAATTTTGTATACTCCGCTATTGTCTAAAACAATTCTAATAATAACCAGCTGACCAGTACGAAAATTTCGCATCGTAATCTAATATAATAATGTGGAAATAAGAAAATGCATGTATTTATTTATTAATGAAAGATATTTTAGTTTGAAGAGAAGTAAGAAGTATCAGTCTTATTGTAAAAAGTCGTTATACAATATGTTTAATTGTAAAACATTTAAAAAGTAGACATTTAAAAATAATACATATTGGCTTTAACAGATGAGATATTATTTAAACTTTTTCATTTCACAAAACTTCTTTGAAAACAATGTTAGCAGTTTATTATGTGGTCATCGTTGACTTTTTGACATACAAAAAAAAAATAAATAAATAAAAAACATTAACATGTGCCGTCTGACGAAAGTCGAACTGGACCTATTGTAAAGACATCACATGTATTCGTTAAAGAATTCACCCCAAAATTTACTAAGTGACAACCTGCTTACCTTAGCTGGTGAAAAGGAGATATCTGAAATATTCTTTCACAGGCAAAGACAAAAAAATACGAATGAAATAATAATAATAATTAACAATTTGTTTACTATCAAAAAAATTATACGCCCTTAATTAAAAAAGTATGTATACAAATTGATACTCCCCTGAAATGAATTGAGTATTGTTGAGTATGAATTGAGCAATATAGCTTTAGAAAAAATGAAAAACCCTCCCTTATAGAACAAACAAAATAAAGAAAACCCTCCCCTTTTTAAAAGACAACTAATTAATTTAATATAAGTACATGGTTTAACACCAAAGAAAATATAGTAACATGAAAGTTACTGATATACACAAATTTAAGAAATACTGTAAGTACAAAAGTGTATTAACGTACTTAGTTATATTGATATATATTTTTTATTTAAATTGTTGGCCAACGTTTAACTTACATTTACGCATATTTTGTATAGTAAAAAAACAATTCCTGAAATAATAAACAAAATAAAATAAAGATAATTTTGATTTATTATAACTTTTGTAATGTGTGTTGACACTAGTAAAAATTATAATTTGGAAATTAGACCCTGGGGGTCTGATGAAACGAAAAATAGGTACCTTGCTCCACCCTATAAAATTATATATAAACTAAAGCTAATTATTTATGCTTTACTAAATTTACACATAGTTTTGAAGTTAAAAAAAGAATTAATTATGAGCCTGTTATATATTGACAAAACGTTGCTGTTCATGATTTGTAATAAAGTAACCAGTTAAAACAAGGTAACGTAAATAACACTTATCGCACTTTTCGATGAGCAGTGTTGTAAAGTTTCTAGCAACAGCTGGTGCGAGGTTGGTTGTTTTTGAAGTCAAATCAAGCAAGCATTTTAGCAGCCAGGAACTTGGACCAGATATACTGGTGTTGTAGATATTTAGCACATATTTGAACTCACAACGATTTAGTTACTCACTATCAGTGCATTTAGTTCAATTTGAAAACTAAGGCTGTTTGACACATCTTTCACAGTAGAACGTGCTGACGCTAAGTGAAGTCAAAAAAATGGCGTACCGATGAAAAGTTATTAATTTCTGCCTGATGAAGAAGGAAGCCTAGAGCGCTGTGATGTGGTCAGTTAATACACTAATTGCTTGATCTTAATACGCCTTCGATTTGAAAAGTATTCTCCCCCAAAGCATGAAGGTTAATGGTTTTGCGTTGTAAGGTTTTGTGAACGTTACAGACGTTATGTATCTTCAAACATAAATATTACTGAATCTACGAACTCGTGAAAAAGCCACGTGTTATTCAGCACATACTTACTAGTATAATAATAGTTGCAAATATTCCAAGTGATTTGCTCTAACTTGAATATCTCTAATTTGAAAAAAAAACGGTTGAATTACTTTTTTTTTAAATTTACGATTCACTAAATGCTCAAATTGTAATCACAAATAGCATTAAAATTTTTAGCTACTGTGTGCATTTCAAAACTCCAAACGAATGCACAAACAAATCTTTCCAGTACGCTGGGATGTTGCATAAAACCGCGCTGGAAAAACACAATGCGTTTTGATGTTCTGACATTTTAAAAGCATAATTTGATTTCCAGTTGGTTTAGTGAAACCGAATTATTGACCCTACGTTTGATGTGGATAAAGGAAATTGCAAAAACAATCAATTAGAGTTAATCAAGTTGAGGGTAGTTTTTACTAGAGGGTAACTCAATTATGTTCTTCCACTTTTATGCATTGTGCACCATGCACTTATTAGCCATATTACGCTGATGCGGAGTTTTATTCACTTTATTGCTTTAGATTTTACTAAATTTACATAAAATTCATTTTCCTATTCAACCGACTAAAATGTATACGAAAAAATTAAAAATACTGGTATAGTTTTACAGTTAGATTTTCATAACCAGTTTCTTTCTCAATTGGTCCTCTTGAAAGGGGATGTAATTTATTATCACACTTTAGCATTATAATTGTTACTAGTAAGCCCTCGTGAAAAATCACAGGCAGATTAATTAGATACACATCAGAAATACATCGTTTATAAAAATACCATTTAAAAACAACAAACTTTATCTAGGCCTACCTAAATATACTGAGGGGTTTTCAACTCGGTAAAATGTCTACAATTATAAGGATTAATTATATATGATTCTATAAAATTGTGGGCGTATTTGTTAACATTTTGTATTTATATACATTACTATAGTCTAGTTACAGTACACTAATTTATTATAAAGAGGTAAAATTTGTTTGTTTGTTTGAATGTAGGGGGTAATCTTTGGAACTACTAAACCGATTGAAAACATAGTTTTACTAATAAAAAGCTTCACTATCCCTGAGTAACATTGGCTATAATTCATTTTGATAAAAACATTTTTTATTTCAATATTTGTAAATTTAGTCGGAAAAATCTTAGGTTAGGTCTAGAATGATGAACCAACACATTTATTTGCACTTATTACCATAGCAACCAATTGAATAAAATAACAGATAAATCAGCTGCTTGCTCCAATATTTCCATTAACAGCTGATTTCAAACTTTGTAGCAATTATTTGTATTTCTAATTTTTAAGTTAGGTTTTTATTAAAGTGTAGATCTGAGCCTTGCTAGTTCTTTTAACCTTTATTATAACTCCTGTTATAAAATATACAAAATAATTTGATTTGAACATCTAACATTATTTGTTTTGTGGGTTATTGTTAATCCTACACTTTTATCATAAAGAAAAGATAACATGATTATTAGCCCAGTCAATAAAGGGAAAAAATAGGCCTTAGTGGGAAGTAATTAGTGAAAAGCTGAAATTTTGTCAGATGTTACAATAGTATAAGAGGAGTATTTACACAAAAGTCCCCGCCCCTCCCCCTCTTGCTTCCCCCCCTACCCCCCTTAAAGTTCACTTTTGAAAGATTTTTTATTTTGTCAATATCTAAGAGATAAAAAGCGATAGAGTAATTTTTATTTCGTTATTGTAATCCTTATAATATTCTCTATCAAAAAGGTTCTTTGCGTTTAAGCTATAAAACAATTATTTACCGTGTATTTTTAAATTTAATGTTAAAATTTTAACTTTTCTATTACAATAATTACATGTTTAGCTATTTTTTATTAATATGAGACAAGTTATGAAAAAATGGCGCAAATAAACTTTTAGGGTATTTTGCAATCTTTATATTGATATACGTTTTATAAATGTTAAGTGCAGACAGTTGACTTAATCGGACTGGCAAAGGGAGATGGCGCGGCGCGGGGCGTACGAGTCCTCGCGGACCGGATCAGCCCGTTGGCATATCAGCGGTCAATCTGCAGTAAAGGCCTATTGTTTGGACTTTTATTTGTATAGCTGGTCTAATTATGGTATTACAATGGTAAAATAGACGTAAACATTTATTTTATTTTTTTATTATTTATTTATTTTCTGGTATTTATTATTGCAGTGATAAACACACAATATGATTTCTTTTAGCCGAACCAATAAAGGGAAAAAATAGGCCTTTGTTGGATATAACTAGTGAAAAGCTGACATTTTGTTTATAAAATTGTTAATGTTCTTTATATTAGGAGAGCCAGTTTTGATTCGGGGGATTATTCCTACGCCTAAGTTATTAGGACCGTTCCATTCTCCATCAAATATGGACCCACCATTATTGGACTGGCTAAAACCGGCAAGTGTCAAGCAGCACAAAAAGTTTTGTTTACTGTCAATTTATTAATACACCAATTTATTAATACTGTTGGTAGCGCTTGGGCCTGAATACCAAACAATCTACTTTTGAAAACCAGTAACTGGACGATAAGTGTATTATAGGATTTCCAAAATCATCCATAAGTTGAACGACAAAAGGAAGCTTAATCTGCTTGCTTATGCTATAACAGGTTGTGACACAACATCTTCTTTCTTTGATCTGGGAAAAATAAAATCTTTGGACATTTTACAAAAGTCAGAAGAAGCTCAAACACAAGCGTCGGTGTTTCTACGTCAAGATGATTCCAAAGAACTGAAAACAAACGGGGAAAATTTTATCGTAACAGAAAAAGCACATGAACTTCAATGAAGCTCGTTACTTACAAAAAATGCAAAAAATCTAATCTAAGGTCAAACTTCGACCTTGCAAAGCATCCCCCCTTCATCAGCATTTGTTCAGGGTTTATTTTCAAGTGCAGACATGGCTTGGTAACAGATTGGATGCTCAGTTTTGGAGTTGGAAGATGGAAAAGATGAAAGCAAATGGAGGTTACAGGAAAGCTTTAACACCAACACTAAGTACTAAGTCTTTTGTAACTGATGACCTTCTGCACCTCTTGTCTTGCAGCTGTAAGACATCTTGTATTAAAATATTGAGGGTGTCCGAAAGTAGAACTTAATTGTTTTAAGGTTTTAATGTGATAACAGTCCTAATAATGTAGATGCAATAATTGATGATCAAGACTAAACTGGATTGGAATAAAACAGTAGCACGAATGTTTTCACTGTCTTAGGCCGGCCACACACAGAATTAGACACGGTCAGTCATAGTCAAAGACGCCTTTAGTCTTTTCTGTCTGTTTGACTGTTATTGACTGATCCTGTGTGTGGGGGTTTTAGTCACTGGGCGTCATTGTCTCCCTCCATTTTCAGTTCTTCTGTCCACCAGATTGTTGTATTGTGTGCATTTAGTGCTTATTGAAAGTTTTTAACCTAACTTTGAAACGAACTTTGAAGAGAAGGAAGAGGAAGCTATAATTATGATGTGGAACTTGATTAATTTATTTGAAAAGGCATTAATAACAGAGATCTTTGGGTACACCCTATAAACGAGAAGAGGAACCTCGTAGACTTTATTAAGGAATTGAGAACCATCCCAAAAAATCGAAAACTACTGTCGAATGAAAGTCGAAACGTTCGAATACATCTTGGAAAAAAACCACGATAAGATTAAAAAACAAAACACGAATTTGAGAAAATCAAGTGACAAGGAGGGGTTGTGCGCAGGTGGCTCTGACGGACACTGTCTGATAGCTTTTGACTAAAGGTGTCTTTTGAGGGAGCTGCGTCAGTCAAGGAAAACACATATTTAGACGTCTGTCTGTGTCTGTTCGTCTCGTTCGATGCAGTGTGTGGCGACCCCATAACCACCCATGCTAAACCCCCCGTTTTAGTTGCTATTAGTCAAACTGACAAAACGTGACTGACCGTGTCTGATTCTGTGTGTGGCCGGCCTTATATAAAAGTGAAACACTCTACTTTTATGTGCCAGTATTGTATATATCCCAGACAATTTTAAGATATTGTAAATAGCAATTTGAGTGATGAATGGATGGTCCATGACGGTGTTTTGACAGTAAACAAAACATGTTCTGCTGCTTGACACCTGTCGGTGCCTGTTTGATAATGAGAGAATAAATGTATACTTATTCCCTTTGTCGAGGGACCAATTAGTTTTGAAATATAAA
>JAGFPH010004370.1:86605-121180 GCA_018207615.1 Philaenus spumarius | reverse complement strand
AATTACAGTTAATTTATATTTCTATAAAACTTTAACATTTATAAATAGGCTATATTGTTTTATGACTAAAAATATACAAAATTAAAGTAAACAATAAAATGTATGATTACTATGTTAAAATAGGACATTTTGTGTGTTTATTATTTTGTTAACGTTTAACTTGAAAACTACTTCACAGATTTGTTTATCCGTTTTACTGGTAATTTAACTAGGGTATTCATTTTTGAGTAAAGCATACAATGTTGCATCATCTTCATTTTTCAAAATTAAGACAACTGTTTGAAGAAATTAAAATGTTTTGATTTTAATCTGGGTGTCGTTTTTAGGATACCCCAGCTAAATATTTAAAGATAAATCAAACACCAAAGAATACTTGCTGGCAATGATTGTGTACGTAAACGTTTATAACAGCAAATTACTGTTTTACAAACCCGTTTTAATATTACCGCAGTAATAACAGAAGTGTAATGGCAGTTGGAGATGGAAATAACTATTTTATGTACGTATTTCAGAGAACAAAACAATTGCAAAAAGTTAAATTTATTTCAATATTTACTACAACACATAAATATGGCTACTATAAATTATATAGAAAATTGTTATCTAAATTAAAAAGTCTTTGGGGCTCACTAAAGTAGAACAAACATAATAATAAATAATATATAGCCTACTAAAGAAAATAATTTACGATATATTTAGATTGTCAATGAGTGCGAAATAATAGTAGCAGTTAAAAAAAAAAATTATCACTTTTTGTTCATTTTGGAAACTAAACATTTACTGAATCAACTGGGAATGCGTTTTTACGAGTTTGAAGTAACTGAATAAACGTCACAAATACCATGTAGCTTGAGCGATGAATAAGGGGAGAGAGCTAAATTACTAATTAGTCATGCCTAGAGGGACAGGAATACAGGTTGTGGAGAGTAAATTTTAGTAAAAAAAGCTACTCCAGGCAATTTTAGAAGAAAACATGGTACAAATAAATAAAAACTGCAAGGTAAATACAAATTAGTTTTTAACTGTGATAACTAAGATTAGGAATGTCTATGAAGTTCATAGTTTATAATATTTCATCATATATAGTATACACTTTTAAATAGTTGGTTTTGTTTAATTGTAATTATACAGATTTGAGCCTATGCAAGTCTGAACAAGGCAACACGCCAGCCTACCAATTAATTGGGTAATCATCGCTCTATATATTTTAATAAGTATAACTTGCTCATCAACTAACATTGGAATAATAATTTAAAGCTCCTAACTTAAACTAAAGCAATGTAACTTTACTCAGATGGTTGTACTGTCCTTATGTAGTACTAGGAAGTTTGCTTCATTGTAATGTTAAAGATGTAAATGCCATTTGTTTTAAACCTCTTCAGTTGTACTCAGCATGTTAAATGTTTACTTTTAAAGAGATCTTAAAATTGTATATCTTCCGGAAAATATTTACAAAAGAAAATTCTTCCAAAACGACCAAATAATTTTCGTCCTTTCGTCGGCACTAAGATTTAAAACAAATTTTTTCCTTGATTGTTTGGTGAGAAACTGTGAAGTTGCAGTTGAAAACAAACTTCTAAACTCACCCGTTTATTAGCTAAGCGTGATATGTTACAATCTGCATATTGTAATATATCTTTTCTTTTCTAATTAACTTAACTTTAAAAGTGAAAGAAAAACAATTTTATTTAGGAAGAACAAAAGAAATCGATGATTATTTATTACTATGTAACAATACAATTTAATGAACATACCCACGGCATAACAACTCATTTAACATGAAAAGTCTTATTCTCGGGGCTGGTATCCGTGGGCAACGATATTCAATCAAATATTAATAATAATAAAAAAAGTTTTGAAAATTTTCAGTTATAGTCTGGCAAGTTTTATATTAATGTAACGCTGAAATATTATTAGTAATATCTCACCACACTTTAGATAATCTTCAACAACTTCGTGAGATCTTTTTTCTTCTATCGAGGTTTTTTCTTTACAGGTTAATCAAGATTTTCTATTTCGGTTGTGTCTTTTTTTAGTCTGTAACTAACAGTCTGGTTTCTCTCCGCACAATTTTTTTTAAACTTCCTTTTTTGCTTTTTTTTCGGATTTGTAGCTTTGTTGTGGTTCTTGCCATATTTCAATTTGGTCAGTTGTTACGTACGTAGGCTATTTGGAGCCGGTCCTTTTTTCGTATAACATATATTTATTTGTTTCTATGAAATGATTTTGACTAGTATTTATATTTGTTATTTTCAAGAGTATGTAGTCTTTATAGAAATAGCGTTAAATAATCGTTTTATGCCCATTTACAAAAGTTATTAGTGATTTTTTCTTGTTTTATAACGATTCTGAACAGCTTATGCATTCCCGTATGCTGGTAGTTCGTTAATGATTCGCGAGAGCGCTCTGCATTCATCTACTGTACTTCAGTCTTTATCTTTATCAACTGTTCACGCTCGTTAATTTAAATGTACTTATTCATACGTTTATTGACCTAAATATATCCGTTTTTTGTTGTTGTAATTATTAATATTTGTTTTAAATTAGGTGTTAAATTTTATAATTCTTTACAAGTTATTCCGAAGCGAATATAGATGTACTATTACAATATTAAGAACAACTATATTTATGGTTGCAATATTTTTACAAATAAACAGCGTCAAATGATGTAGAGCTTAGACTTCTACATTTTGTTCTCCATCCGTATAGTTCCTGGTGTTATATTGTGTAAAGCATAGAGACAAGGATAAAGTGATATATTATTTACTCTGCTCTGGGATTCCATTTCAGGGGGGACACTTGTGGGACAGGATTGGCTTTGACACTTATGCAAAATATATTTCACTGGCATTTGAATCATAAATCACTTCTAGACATACTGTAGCAGGTAGATGAGGTAGAATAGCTTTACTAGAATTGTACCATCATAAACTGAGCGTTTAGTTATATTATTTAATTTATATGTATTCCTGAATGGGGTAGGAGAGCTTATAGCATACCAGTAAAATCATTTGTGAAATATTACGTGGCAGCAGTATATTTGACTTTTAGAAGTTTATTTTGAACACTTCTTAATTTTTGAAAAAAATGTCCTTTCTTTCTGAAAATTTAAAGTCTCTCTCAGGATGAACAAAAGTCCTTCTGCCTGTTTGTCACCTTCAGTAATTATATTTATCTTTTTAAATAAATTGACATAGGCCTATATTTCGGCAAACATAAATGAACTTACCCACTCATTGCATTATCAAGTTACATATTTTTGTTACTAAGGTGGTTCAACAACATGTTCGCATTACTTATTCGAGTAATTTATAGATTACTCCGATTTCAAAAAATTAAGTTACATATTTGTATTTTACCTCCGTTAAGGAGAAATCATACACAATTAAAAATAAAGTACGCCAACTCTTATTTGGAATAATAAGTTTCCCTTTCGGTAATTTTGACATTTTAATGGATGTCGGTCCGTCCTATCATCACCTATTGAAGCATCATTCTATATATGTTCTGGTACTTTTTACAGCTGCCGACATGTAGTGTTGCGTATTAATTGCATGCTTTTGACCAGGGCTAGGTTTAAATGTAAACACAAATTTGTAAACCTGTAAAAAGAAATTCTGTCATGAGCAGTTTATATAAACTGACACTGTCTAGGGGCAAAGAAAAACGCAATACAACGAAAAATACAGTGGTTAGTTGATTAAAACGTTAAGAGTTAACTCTATGATTAGCGCGTCAATTCTGCCTACTACTATTGAAACTTTCAAAACTGGCATCGTAGATGTATCTAGGGTATACATATTACCCATTAAGATTTCAGTATGGGAACTCTTTTTATTTTGTTTTTAAAGCTGTAAAACGAACCTAAACTGTATAAACAAAGTGGATTTGCAATAAAAATACAATTTGTAATTATTAAAGGAATCAAAATGTAGTACAAATGTTGGCCAACTACAGTATAGAGCCTACAAAGGCGAAACTACTTAGTGAGTATACTGGAAGTGATGTGTTGCAATGCAACGATGCGTTCTGTTTGAAGGCGCACCAATATAACCATACACTCCTATTACAAACCAATTAATACTTTGTTTCAAAATGTTTTCTGATTCGAAGAATCTAAAACAAAAATTAATATTTTTCTTATCGAAAAAATACATTTTGCCTTCTTTATATTTTTTTTCATAAATTTTATTAGAGAATTTCCTTTTTTCAGTTATGATTTAACATAAACTATGTCTTAAAGTCTTGACATTTAAGTTCATTATTAGTGCACTGGTCGAGCTGGTAACTTCTTATTCGCTCGCAGATGTTATTAAATAATAATAAACGGTACCAGGAACTGGCACATACTTTCTCACAAATACATTTAAATTACTAAACAGATTCACTGTGACTTGTAGGGTGGTGTAGGAGAGTTTTTTTATTAAAGTTGGAGATTAACTAATAAATATTATTATTATTATTATTATCTAGAGAGAAAACTATTCGATCGATTTCGAAAAAAATTGCACCAAACACGTCAATTAGGTCTTCATAGATGCACGTAAAATGGTTTTGAAATTTTTTTTAAAACAACCCTCTTTATGGCCAAAAAAACCCCAAAAAACAGTTATTATTATTAGCTGAACGAGAATATTTAGAAAGATGCGGGTTTCTGTATATGGTAGGGCACATTAAAGGCTACAAATAAGCCAAATTTTATCAAAATCGTTAGAGCCGTTTTTTTATACAAAAATAATAACTGATTTTTTGGGGGTTTTTTGGCCAAAAAGGGGGTTGTTTTTCAAAATTGTTCAAAACTCTTTTTCGTGCATCTATACAGGCGTACTGGACATGTCTGGTGCAAATTTGGTTGAAATCGATCAAATAGTTTTCTCTCTAGCTTTGTATAATTTTATTAAAGTTGGCGATTAACTAATAAATATTATTATTATTAGCTAGAGAGAAAACTATTTTATCGATTTCGAACAAATTTGCACCAAACACGACAATTAGGTCTTTATAGATGCACGTAAAAAAGTTTTGAAAATTTTTGAAAAACAACCCCCTTTATGGCCAAAAAACCCCCCAAAATCAGTTATATACAAATATAATTATATTTAAGGTAAAAATATATGATACACACACTACTTGTTATCTTTATGAGACACAACAATTATGATATTGTTGTATTGTATTCTGTAAAAATTATAAAATCACAATGATAAAGTGGAATTGAAGACCTTGATGCGTAATAATATATTTCTATACATTTTGTAAATACAACTTCTAATATCTTTCTTTGAATTTTTTGAAATAATGTTGCTCGTTTCAGCAACTTATTACTATTTTTATATTGTTTAGGTTTATTTAGTACATACGCACTCCATGCTTTGAGTTTTTAATTTAGTCTTGCACAAATTTCACGACTGTCATTTTATTAAAAGGACTTTTAATCACAATAATCTCGTCGCAGATATGATCCCTTCTTTTCTTGTTACTGTAATATGAATGTTTTAAAGTTCTTTACAATTTTGAACTGTTGTTTTAAATTACCGTAAACGATGATCAAAACTTTATAAATGAGGAAATGAGTTCCGGGATATTGTATAAATAACCTTTTGCTGGTGAGCCTCCGTAGTCATAATTTTTGTTTGTTGCTCCCAAAACGAATCACACAAAATGTGTAATGTTGTTCAAACTGCTGTACTGCTAATTCGGTGTGATATGTCGTTTGATTTAAAGCAAATAAATACAAAATAGTCTGACTGTACAGACTGCGAGGAATACAATGCGGGCAAACATTCCCTTATTTAAAATCATCAGACTGTGCATTGTTAATCATAACATTAATATTATTTATCGCGAGATATTAACATAAAGACATTTTAAATAGTTTATACACAAATTGTAGTATTTTATCTATACAAAATGCTATACAAAATAGTCTTCATTCATATTGTAGAACATAGGATCCCCAACATTTAGTCTCAGGTACGCCCATTTTTGAATGTACTAAAATATTTAATTGTAATTTAATTTCACATTTTTGTAACAGTTTGTTAAATATTCTGAGTAAATGATTTGTTTTAAAGACATTTCAGAAATTGTTTCTTATTTTCCGAGATTTCAATGTACAACTAAATCAGCTTTATGCAAAATGTTGACTACAGCCTGCTCTTGATAGCTTTATCAATGCTTAGGGAAAGGCATTAAAAGGAATAATTTAGGATGATATTATTAAACATAGTAATATTATACAGCATTCAATCTTAAAATTCGAGTACATTAAATAAAAAAGTTGTTGCAAAAGACAAACCCTACACGTGTGTTACTGGTCGGAATACAATTAATGTTTAAAATGTATAATCCCATTTAGTGTCAATGTGAATACTGTAATACTAAAGTTATAATAATAGTCTCAAAGCAAACAAATAAGGATTAACACAAATACAATGTTTGGGCAAAATTACAAACACATAAATTTTACTAATTTCCACAAGGATTCATAATTGCAATAAAGGTTGGATGAGCTGCAACAGTGATAAATATCTCTAATTAAACTGGGATTATATTAACTAATTGCACCAATATTAGTTAAATTTTGACAATTAATATAACAGCTCATTAAAAAATACGCTGTTATTTCACATTGTAATCAACGGTTAACTCCAAACTAACTTATAATGATTACAACTCCACAGGGATGATTATAATTTAGTCTGAATATTTCGTTATATTGTAGATTTTAATGCAACAGAATCCTACTAATATTATAAAGGTGAAAGATGTTTGAATGTATAATAATAAATCAGGAAAAGTACTTTATGGATTTGTATGAAATTCTGCCCACAGACCATGACCTGGAATACGACATTTGATAGAATTCATTTTTATTTAAGGTTTGAAACAACCCCTACAACAATAAATATCAATTGCTATACTTTCATTAAAGTTAGAGGGCTGTAAATTTATACGTTTATTGTTTACAAGACACATAGAAAATGTAAACCAGATTTGCATTTTGTCGTTTGCTGCTAAGGAATGAAAAATGTTGTAAAATCCAATAAAGCAATACAAATTCTTGGTTATACTTACCTTAAAGCTAAAGAGTTGATAATAGTACATTTATTCCTTACAAGATACATAGAAACGTGGATTTAGGGGACAGGTCATTCAGGTTTTTTGTCGGATTTAAAAAAAATGTTATTGCACCAGATATTGATTGTATTACGTTTTGTTTTTTTTTCGAAACTACGGTTACCTGCTAGTAACAACTAATATACCGTACCAAGTCATTTTTTTACTAGTTTTTCCTATATACATTGTGTTTCAAAAACAATAAAATGCTTTGTTGACTTATTTTCCCCAACAAAACTAACAACATACTTTACCTAAATAAATGTTCTAGAAATTGTTGGCTCCTATTCTATTAAACTATTAGGGGAGAGCCCTGCGTGCTCAGCACGCCAACCCCCAGTGGAATCTTCTAAAAACATATGTTATGTTTTCTTTATAATAAAGGTGTAGTATTAATAATAACCTCAAAACTAAGGTGGTAAATTATGTTAAATGTTCAAACCAAATTATTTCTTATATTTTATATATTTCTAAAACTAACAAAATACTTTACCTAAATAAATGTTCTAGAAATTGTTGCTTCTATGTATAGCTCCTATTTTATTAAACTATAGTTTTTACTTAGAAAGTTATTAGATTTATTTATTGCATTACTTACGTGTGCAATACCTAAATTTACTTACCGAAAGTTAGGTGTGCATTACATCGGTATTGTGAACTACTTAGTACAAACTATGGATGTCTTACAATAACCACATTCATCTTACAGCTTGTTTACATTTATTGAGTTACCATAAACACTAAAAATGTGATACTCGTATTTTACATTTGTAAAAATGAAAGTATACATGACAAAAATAAGGTAAATTTAACGTTATTAAAAACTATATCAGAAATCACAAAATAAAATTTTCAAGGTTAGCGTAAATTTTATTTTATCATATTCCAAAATGTAATTTTAATTAATAATATACTCATAAAATGTATAATAGTAAAATTTTATTAGTTATACGGAAATTCACACCATATCCAAGTCAACAATAAGTATAGGCCTACTCCTATGATAATTTATCTCTTTAACAACTATGATATTGTGCGATTTAATAGGCTTTACTGTATTTTTAATTTACAATAAAAAAATAGAATGCCGTACATAAAGATTGTTCTAAATTTATAATTATGTATTTTGTATGTATCTGTAGTGCTATAATTACAAATGAGAAGTATAAATTCAGCAACGTAAAATGTTTATGTCTATGTAAATTGAACAGAGTACACGCAACAATTCTATTTCTGAACTTTATTGGCTCAGAGGTAATAAACGTTAATTTAAAGTTTAATGTTTTTAAGTTTAACTAACATCGCCATTAATTGCTTACAGTTAATTGGTATTGATTACACACAGCAAAATTGTGGCTTAAGTAACAGTGTTAAGCAATATACTAAACAATTTGAAATACATGATTTGGCTTGTAAAAATATTTTTACATTATGCCTGTTTACAAATAAATATATATATAAAATTGTTTTTAAGGTAACAGGCAAAAACGAATTCAATATGTATTAGAGTACTAACTTATACAATTGTGCAACAGCAGTTACACCTTGTCCATCTTTCAAATAATTCATTAAAAACTTTTTGAGTAAATCATAAACGAAAGCGTTTACTCATTAAATTAATAATAATGTTAATAAATCAGTAAAATATATATTGTGTGTAATATATTCGCGTAATAAACCTATTAAGAACAATATTTCCATTGTGTGTATTGAATTTCAATATTAATTATTTGGTTTTTAAGCTTTTAAAAGACCATTAATTATGGTTATTATAAAATTTCAATTATAATTACGTTTTAAACTAGTAGGGCTGCGTAAAATATTGCTTATTTTTTATTTGTTTTTATCTGTTGAAAATATATAATAATATATGTTGCTTAAATTGTATTCGTTTTGTTTATAAGTTGGGCTTCAATGATCTCAAAAAATAAAATGATTATTATAGATGTAGGATACATTACTGTAATCAAACTTATATCAAACGTTACGTATCTTTTTTAATTTGAAGCAAACTGTTTTTCGTTCTGTTTTGCGAAAACAAACTTATTTTTCTATGGTTCATTATAGGATAGAGAACGGAATCTTTTGTTGGGGAAGGTTCAAAATATTACCAGTAATGGTCCTTTTATAGTGGTACAAACAATTCTTACCATTAGGAGGACTAATATTTGGATAACTATTTAAACTGCCTCTTAGATCTTTATATATATATATTTAATGTTATGATGAATTACATTTGTTTATACATTTGTTTTGTATGAGGAGTGGTCGTTTTTAAGATCTGTAGTTCATAACTGACTACTGTATTTGTTGTATCAAGTCAAATAATGGGTTATATAAAAAAAGAAGACATAAATAAACTAAACTGAATCCACAAACAAAATAGTAAGAAAATATTTCCAACAACAAAGAAAAAATCAGATGTTAAGATAAAAAAACAAAAAATATAACACAATCTATAGTGAGAAGAGATTTACAGTTTTAAAAACAAAGATACAATACATATTTTGAGAATTCACTAATTTGCTGAAATTCGATTTTATCAAGAAATTTAAGAGCGAAAATATTAAGAAATAATTACGTGCCTACAAAAGTCAAGAAGAGATCTCCTACATATTATGGAAAAATATTACTGAATAAGTTGAAGAAAGCAATATTTATGAGATCCATTCGTCGGTATAGATCTATAATTAGCGTTGAATACAATTTTCACTCATAGACTTAAATCTCTGTTATCTTATTTGACATTATTCATTTTCATAATTTGTTTAATATTAATAATTCAATTTTCCATATTTGTTAATGTTTAACTATTTGTCTTACCACCCCCATTTGGTTAAGAGACCTGAGATCCGAGACTATACCCGAGACCTGAGATATAATACATTTATAAAAACATATAAAGATTATTAATACAGTTTATGCTCATTTTAAGTTGACACATTTATTGCACGTAAATAAGGAAATAAATAATTTATCATCCTATTATTGAAATTATAATTTTTACTTTAAAGAAACTAAGTATACCTCATTGTTTGGACACAACAATAAACTATTAGTACCCAGAGCAAAACTGACTATATATTTGAAATTTTAATCTTGAAAATTGCACACATCGAAACAATTATTGAAAGCTGTATTTTGAATATGGATAGTGTTGAAGGTTTGTTTATATTGTGTTGCAGGATGGAAAACGTTATTATTATTGAGTGCATGGAAAGTCAGTGTAAGACATGTGAAAAAGGTATGAAAGATTTTTTGATTACTTGGATATAGTCTTGAGTTATTTTAAGTATGTTAAACTTCAAGCTAACGTACTTAATATACATGTGTATGCGCGAGAGTATATATGGATGTATTATGAACTATGAGTATATGTTTGTTACGTAAATGGAAATTTAACTAGTATATATGTCTGTTATAAACGTAAACCTTCAATGATCACACAACTTTTAAACTATTTGCAAACTTTTATCTTATATTTATGCAATTTGTAATTAGTTTTAATTTGCGTTTCATTTATTTCTGTTTTTTCTGTTACATACAACTTTCAAAATATCAGCTTTAGAAATGATTTCAGTTTCGTGGTGGCTGCAGTATTTCATTAATATTTTCTATTAAATTAATTTGTTGATATTTTGTTTTGTTTATCTTAAGTACTTAGGTTAGAAATATAGTTTTTTCTTCATTTTGTTGTTTTTGTTTCTTAGTGTCAATTATAACAATTTCATATTTCAAGTTTCTTTTTTTTTTTAATTATTTTATTTGTTGTTAAGATGTGCTATATTTGTTTTGTAAGTCTAAATCTTGTTTGCCCGTATTTCTTATACGTGAAAGGAATGAAAAATGTAAAACAAATTTTAAAATGTGAAATTAATTACTCTTAATCCCTTAATATATTTTATTTTTATATATTCTCTTTTAATAAGATTTGAAATAATGAGCCACAATAAATAAATTGACATTTATGGATGTTAACAAAATGCAACCTCAATATGCCCACTCAAACTGTCTGACAAGGTTTCAAAGTTGAAAAGGGGGTTTATACTGACTGTTTGATCAGTCCAAATACAATTTAATTAAAGTCAAACAGTTTGTTATTGATCGAGGTAAAACATTCATTACTTGTCTACGGTTAAGCAGACAATAGATCCAATACTTTGTAAAGATTATATTGGGAAATGTTGTGTTACTGCGTAGAATAACAGTCGCAAGCTCCCCTCGCCTTCTGTAAAGCATAAGAACAGTGTGCTGAATTATTTATGCACGTCTAAAGGGACTGGAGGACTCTTTGTGGGAGTAACTTTCTCTTAAAGTAGACTTCTTATTGCTTTACCGAGGGAATCGTTTTACAAATCTGAATTTGTTATTTGTGAAGTTACATGGGTTAGTAAATTACAAAAATGTGAAACTTCTATAGACTAAATAATACAAGCCTTATAAACTTATTAGACCTTTAATAGATTAAAATATGAACTAGGTACAAAACAAGATTTCTGATTTATGCAAACAGATTTTCAAACCTTACTTTATAGAATGTAAAAGATGTTAACTTCTGGTAATGCCTGCATTCAGCTCTAGCTCATTTCAAGATAAACAATAAACTTGAAAAAGACTGTATACATATTAGATCTTTTAATATAGTAAATCTATATATATGTAAATAAAATTGAAGTGTCTGTATGTGATTTCAAAATGTAAGCTTTTTTTAAGACCTTATGTTTATTCACACATTACAAAAACCTTACACACACATTTATAAATTTGTTGTCTGCCTGTCTGTTAGTTTGGCCGGGCTAATCAACAGAATATCCTAACCAATTTTGACGAAACTTTCATTAACCTGTAAAAGACGTTTCAGAGAATATTTTAGGCAACTTTTATTATTCCAAAAAAAAACTTTCTGTAAAAAAATTTAAAAATATGAACATTATGGACAAAATTAGGGATTTTGTGGAAAAATTTTGGGGATATTAACATACGCTAAAGTAGATAAAAGAACTTGTTTTAAAATAACTCAGGGCGTAGCTTAGGTGGTAGAGCCCTCGCTTAGCATGTGAGAGGTACCGGTATCAACGCTCGTCGCCTCCAGAATTTTGTTCCCCATTTTTGTTTTATGAACTTGTGTAAGATTGTTGAATTAAGGTAAAATAAAGAAATAAAAAAGGTGTTAAACTAAAGCTTCACGATTAAAAGTAAAGGGTAGGGAAAATGCATAAGACATGAGTCGGTTCAATATTTTCATAAAGGCAGACAAAATTTTAAAAGTAAAATTCATTATTAATTTGAATAAATGTAAAAGGCAGACAAGTATTAAAAGTAATTATTATATTCAATCTATATTATGTGAGTTTAAAGAATAACCAGTTTATGCAATGTCTTTAAAACGCGGAAAGTATATTCTACGAGTTTTGAGACGCATTTAGAAAAGCAACGTTCACACCAGTCTAGACGAGATAAGAAGCGAACACCTGCAAGCTATTTCCTAGAAAAATGCTCTACCTGCGTTTCAACATGCAAGATCCGGAAAGAACGCTAACTTCACTTGAAAACGAGAGTCCAAGCGGTGAACATGCTTGAAGTGTTGCGCGCTGCGCATTAATAAAAGATTAAATAAGTAACATTTATTGTTAATCAAGTCGTAAAGGGTGTTTTTTGTGAGTTATTGAAGAGCTGATTTGAATTCTTGCGAGAACTGATAGTTGTCATCGACAATGGTGTGCACTACGATCGGCGAACTTCTCAAGTTTCTTAAATAAATAATGTGATAGTAATTCGAACATGAACTAGCTACGAAAGTGTTGCGCATGCGAGTGGGGTTTTCTTTTTCTTTTTTAAATTATTTAGTTTATGTGTCTGCCTTTTACGTAAGTATTAAATATCTATATGTACCGTATATTTTTTTAAATTTAAATTGATTTATGTTATTTGTTTGGCTACATTTTTAGTCAAAGTGATTTATAAGATTGTAAAAATTCTTTTTGTAACTCGATATAAAAAAGAAAACAACATGCATTGCTAAAGCGGCCAATAAAAAATCAATTGTTATGTGAACCATTATAGTTTAATTTCACTATCCTATATTCCAGCGAGTACTTGTTCAGGAACTCCACTATCCTGAGTTGTAAGTTGTAAAAAGACAACAGGTAAAGAAAACTAGTATAGGCTTAACCTAAAACAATATTTTATTAATTATTTTTAACAAGTTATATTAAATTCATTTTACATTTTATATTTTTATAACGCCAAACGTTATACTTGTCAACACAAATTGTTATAGATCTATGAATTTTTACAAGATAATTATTCTGTTATAGTTTTAATTCATTATTTTATTCCTATAACCTCGTATCCACATTACCAAAACCTAAACATTCAATTTTAAAATTTAGTTTTATCTGCTAGTCTGTTTATTTGTTTGTCCAATCTCTAGAGTGACTGAACAAATGTTGATGAAACTTTCATTTGAAATGTAGAGGTCTTTCCAGAGAATAATCTAGGCAATTTTTTATCCCGGAAATAATTTGGGATCTTATTAAAAAATTTAGAAAAAATTAAAAATTAGGTGTTTCGTGAACGGACACACGTGACACGCAACCATTAAATTAAACAAAAGATTTGGATCAAAAGCTTAACACTTTGACAAGAACGGCTGTGTTTTATTTAACTGTATACTCTGGTTTAACCGATAAATATATATAAAAACGGTTTGCAATAATGTGAAATGTATTCATAGATGTTAAATACTTCTCAAAACCTGATTTGTAATTTGTATGTTAGTTCCGGAGTTAAGTAACAGACTGGTGTAAAACGGCATTTGTTGTGTTAATTGGTGCAAATCTAATCATTTATGTAGGCCCAAAAGAGATACATAGATCGATTTGGGAAAAACTCATTGTCCTAGTTTAGGCCATGGAACTCGGATCTAAAATAGTTGTTTATAATTGTGTGTAATGGTAAGGCATAATATTTATAGCCGATAGTCCTTTTATTATTTAATAACATCTGCGAGCGAATAAGAAGTTACCAGCTCGACCAGTGCACTAATAGTGAACTAATGTCAAGACTTTAAGACATAGTTTATGTTAAATCATAACTGAGAAAAGGAAATTCTCTAATAAAATCTATGAAAAAAAATATAAAGAAGGCAAAATGTGTTTCTTCGATAAGAAAAATATTAATTTTTGTTTTAGATCCTTCGAATCAGAAAACATTTTGAAACAAAGTATTAATTGGTTTGTAATAGGAGTGTATGGTTATATTGGTGCGCCTTCAAACAGAACGCATGCGTATCGTCATTGCAACACATCACTGGAAGTATACTCGCTAAGTAGTTTCGCCTTTGTAGGCCCTATACTGTAGTTGACCAACATTTGTACTACATTTTGATTCTTTTAATAATTACAAATTGTATTTTTATTGCAAATCCACTTTGTTTATACAGTTTAGGTTCGTTTTACAGCTTTAAAAACAAAATAAAAAGAGTTCCCATACTGAAATCTTAATGGGTAATATGTATACCCTAGATACATCTACGATGCCAGTTTTGAAAGTTTCAATAGTAGTAGGCAGAATTGACGCGCTAATCATAGAGTTCACTCTAACGTTTTAATCAACTAACCACTGTATTTTTCGTTGTATTGCGTTTTTCTTTGCCCCTAGACAGTGTCAGTTTATATAAACTGCTCATGACAGAGTTTCTTTTTAAAGGTGTACAAATTTGTGTTTACATTTGACCCTAGCCCTGGTCAAAAGCATGCAATTAATACGCAACACTACATGTCGGCAGCTGTAAAAAGTACCAGAAAATATATAGAATGATAGGTGATGATAGGACGGACCGACATCCATTAAATTGTCAAAATTACCGAAAGGGAAGCTTATTATTCCAAATAAGAGTCGGTGTACTTTATTTTTAATTGTTTATGATTTCTCCTTAACGGAGGTAAAATAAAAATATCTAATGTTTTGAAATCGGAGTAATCTATTAATTACTCGTATGAGTAATGCGAACATGTTGTTGAATCACCTTAGTAACAAAAATATGTAACTTTTGATAATGCAATAAGTGGGTAAGTTCATTTATAACTGCCGAAATATAGGCCTATGTAGATTTATTTAAAAATGATAAATATAAAATTAATGAAGGCGACAAACAGACAGGAGGACTTTTGTTCATCCTGAGAGAGACTTTAAATTTTCAGAAAGAAAGGCAAATTGTTTTCACAAATTAAAAAGTGCTCAAAATAAACTTCTAATAGTCATATATACTGCTGCCACGTAATATTTCACAAATGATTTTACTGGTATGCTATAAGCTCTCCTACCCCATTCAGGAATACATATAAATTAAATAATATAACTAAACACTCAGTTTATGATGGTACAATGCTAGTAAAGCTATTCTACCTCATCTACCTGCTACAGTATGTCTAGAAGTGATCTATGAGTCAAATGCCAGTGAAATATATTCTGCACAAGTGTCACAACAAAGCCAATCCTGTCCCACAAGTGTCCCCCCTGAAATGGAATCCCAGAGCTTAGTAAATAATATATCACTTTATCCTTGTCCCTATGCTTTACACAATATAACAACAGAAACTATACGGATGGAGTACAAAATGTAGAAGTCTAAGCTCTACATGATTTGACGCTGTTTATTTGTAAAAATATTGCTACCATAAATATAGTTGTTCTTAATATTGTAATAGTATATCTATATTCGCTTCGGAATAACTTGTAAAGAATTATAAAATTTAACACCTAATTTAAAACAAATATTAATAATTAAAAAACGGATATATTTAGGTCAATAAACGCATGAATAAGTATATTTAAATTAACGAGCGTGAACAGTTGATAAAGATAAATGCTGAGTAGGTGAATGCAGAGCGCTCTCGCGGATCATTAACGAACTACCAGCATACGGGAATGCATCAGCTGTTCAGAATCGTTATGAAACCAGAAAAAATCACTAATAACTTTTGTAAATGGGTATAATAGCTATTTACGTTACAAGTGTAGTAAGAGCGTTTTTACATCACGCAGGTGATGTAAACACGCTCTTTCGTAACGTGTAACGTACAAAATTTTACCTGACCCGACAATATACAGGGGGTTACGTACAATATTTTTGTATATTGACGAAAGGCTAGATGGTTTGTACGTTTTAGATAAGCTGTTGAAATAGGCAAGAATTACCTTTTCGTTAGTTACGTGTGTTGTTCCTCTATTGCCACACCACTCTTCATATTTATATAACTCTGCTTCGTATCTTTCTTTTGATTTTGTTGGTAATAATCCATTAATAACTGTAGTTGCTTCATTTTCTATATCTGAAGGCAAACTATCCATTTCACTCATCTTCTAACAGTAACGTTCTTTTACAAACAAAAGCTAGGTTAGGAAAATACTTTAAAGCATAGCAATAACATTCAAGCGCACAGCTGATTTCTAGCGTTGAACGTCGTTGGCTCCATAGAGGTATATTTTATTAAGTTGAGCACTCAATGTTATTTGAATGGGTTTCATTACTTCACCGAGTAAGTTTTTGAAACTTTACTTCTCCGAGTGAAGTAAAGAAGTTGTATACATCACGCTTGGGATAGGGAAGTTTAACATGGCGGGTTGAGTAAAATGATTATTTAACGCTATTTCTATAGTGACTACATACTCTTGAAAATAACAAATATAAATACTAGTCAAAATTGTTTGATAGAAACAAATAAATACATTATATACGAACTAAGGACCGGCTCCAAATAGCCTACGTACGTAACAGCTGAAAAAATTTAAATATGGCAAGAGCAGCAACAAAGCTAAAAATCCGAAGAAAAAAAGCAAAAAAGGAAGTTTAAAAAAAATTGGTCGGAGAGAAGCCAGACTGTTAATATTACAGACTAAAAAGGGAACCAACCAAAATAGAAAATCTTGATTAACCTGTAAGAAGAAAGATCTCACGAAGTTGTTGAAGATTATCTAAAGTTAGGTGAGATATTATTACTAATAATATTTCAGAGTTACATTAACCTAAAACTTGCCAGACTATAACTGAAAATTTTCAAAACTTTTTTTAAAATTATTAACATTTTATTGAATATCGTTGCCCACGGATAACAGCCCCGAGAATAGGACTTTTCATGTTAAATGAGCTGTTATGCCGTGGGTATGTTCATTAAATTGTATTGTTACATAGTAATAAATAATCATTGATTTCGTTTGTTCTTCCTAAATAAAATTGTTTTTCTTTCACTTTAAAAGTTAAGTTAATTAGAAAAGAAAAGATATATTACAATATACAGATTGTAACATATCACGCTTAGCTAATAAAAGGGTAAGTTTAGAAGTTTGTTTTCAACTGCAACTTCACAGTTTCTCACCAAACAATCAAGGAAAAAATTTGTTTTAAATCTTAGTGCCGACGAAAGGACGAAAATTATTGGGTCGTTTTAGAAGAATTTTCTTTTGTAAATATTTTCCGGAAGATATACAATTTTAAGATCTCTTTAAAGTAAACATTTAACATGCTGAGTACAACTGAAGAGGTTTAAAACAAATTGCATTTACATCTTTAACATTACAATGAAGCAAACTTCCTAGTACTACATAAGGGCAGTACAACCATCTGAGTAAAGTTACATTGCTTTAGATTAAGTTAGGAGCTTTAAATTATTATTCCAATGTTAGTTGATGAGCAAGTTATACTTATTAAAAAATATAGAGCGATGATTACCCAATTAATTGGTAGGCTGGCGTGTTGCCTTGTTCAGACTTGCATAGGCTCAAATCTGTATAATGACAATTAAACAAAACCAACTATTTAAAAGTGTATACTATGATGAAATATTATAAACTATGAACTTCATAGACATTCCTAATCTTAGTTATCACAGTTAAAAATTAATTTGTATTTACCTTGCAGTTTTTATTTATTTGTACAATGTTTTCTTATAAAATTGCCTGGAGCAGCTTTTTTTACTAAAATTTACTCTCCACAACCTTTATTCCTGTCCCTCTAGGCATGACTAATTAGTAATTTAGCTCTCTCTCCTTATTCATCGCTCAAGCTACATGGAATTTGTGACGGTTATTCAGTTACTTCAAACTCGTAAAAACGCATTCCCAGTTGATTCAGTAAATGTTTAGTTTCCAAAATGAACAAAAAGTGATACATTTTTTTTAACTGCTACTATTATTTCGCACTCATTGACAATCTAAATATATCGTAAATTATTTTCTTTAGTAGGCTATATATTATTTATTATTATGTTTGTTCTACTTTAGTGAGCCCCAAAGACTTTTTAATTTAGATAACAATTTTCTATATAATTTATAGTAGCCATATTTATGTGTTGTAGTAAATATTGAAATAAATTTAACTTTTTGCTATTGTTTTGTTCTCTGAAATACATACATAAAATAGTTATTTCCATCTCCAACTGCCATTACACTTCTGTTATTCCTGCGGTAATATTAAAACGGGTTTGTAAAACAGTAATTTGCTGTTATAAACGTTTACGTACACAATCATTGCCAGCAAGTATTCTTTGGTGTTTGATTTATCTTTAAATATTTAGCTGGGGTATCCTAAACACGACACCCAGATTAAAATCAAAACATTTTAATTTCTTCAAACAGTTGTCTTAATTTTGAAAAATGAAGATGATGCAACATTGTATGCTTTAGTCAAAAATGAATACCCTAGTTAAATTACCAGTAAAACGAATAAACAAATCTGTGAAGTAGTTTTCAAGTTAAACGTTAACAAAATAATAAACAAACAAAATGTCCTATTTTAACATAGTAATCATACATTTTATTGTTTACTTTAATTTTGTATATTTTTAGTCATAAAACAATATATTTATAAATGTTAAAGTTTTATAGAAATATAAATTAACTGTAATTGTTACCATTCCGTTATTGGATCGTTGTTTAAAATAACAACGAAAGAAACTAGTATATTAAGTTACTGCTGGTATATAATTCAGAAACATACAAATTTACACAGGTAGAGGTACAAAAGTAGAATTTACAGTAGTAATGTGAGGTGGGGAAAGTCTTTACGTTTAGGAAAACACATTCAACACGAACTGAAGGAAATGTAAAAGAAAACGCTACAATGTAAAAGCTTTCAACGTTTGGAATAGAAGAAGATTTCTTTTAGTAATTTAAAAACTACCAATTTTGTAAAAGGTAATTGAAAGAGGTATCAATATATTTTACTTATTAAATACATATTTTCTATCTATATTATATATTGATTGTAAAACAAAACAGCGCATAGCTTTTTATTTTATTAGTATTGTATTTACTTGATTGAGTCTTTTCAGATTGCACAGTGTAAACGTCATATCTGCCCGTCTGCTTGTCACAGAATCATATCCCATTACCACCGGGTATGACACAATATTAACGTGAGAGACGACATATTAGTGATTTACTTATTAATTATCCAGTAATATATATATATTTTAGCTACTAGATAGAAGCCACTAAAGTCCTGTAAATTCCTCCTACATAATTTTCTTACCGATGAAGCACACATTTTCTAAAATCTGAGACTTGTAAGTAGGTTTAATTTCTTTAAAAACTAAACAAATTATATTTATTTAATTTACTAGAAAACTATTTACAATTTTATATTGTAATTCTGAAACAAATTCTTTGTAAATATAATTATTATAAAACAAGCATACCTGAATGTTTTAAAGAAAGATTTTGCTTCCGCATAAACTATCAGTTAAATTGAAAATGTTTGTTAACATATCTTTCAAAAAATATTGTACGATTGGTGTATATTACATGTTATTTGTCTATTACTAAAATTATTTGCATATAATTCCAATTTTGTTATGTTTCAAGTACATATGACACTACTTTGGTGAATGTATGACAAGAACTTGTATAATTTTCTTTAACTTTGTTAATATTTAACTCTTGGACAAACTATATATGTTTTTCTATCCTGTTTTACATTTTTAGAGAAAATTCTTTCTTATACAATCTGTTTTTAAAGAATTTAGTGCAGCGATTTTTTAAAATATGTTTTTATGGACTGAAATGTATGCCACAGTTTTATTTAAAAAAATTACAACTATTTAAAATAAATAACCACTAACACTTAGCGTATTTACATTAATCAAATTAACGAATGTGAAACACAGCATGTAGGTGAGAGAGATTCCAAGAATAACTAGGAAATCATTAGTGCTCCCTCTACTATAAAATTCATCAATAATTGCATAGTAAACGTAATATAAGTAGTTATATACAATTAATTACAAAAGAATATTCTGCAGCCATTTTGTAACTTACTCATTTATTTTACAATATTTATTGATTATTGTTTATTTTTCCGTCATCAAACTTTGTGAAACTGTTTAATGGTCATTCTCACAATGAAAGAGAACATGACAACATGTAAATTTGAAAAATGAATTTATTAATTTCGTGATAATATTGCTTTTACAATGTACTACTCATATTCATAATAAGCATACTGAAGTGGCTGACCTAAACTATTATTAATTTATTTTTTAAGATTTTTTAAACTTCAAGAGGTGTGAAAATAAGTCACTCTGGTCGTGTTTTTATACATTAAATTATACCTTACATTTTTCTTATATATTAAAAAAAAATTATAATATAGTACAAGAAACTGCATACTTTGTGTAGAGAATAAATTAAAATAACAATAAAATTAATAATTCAGTAACTGTACTATTTTAAAGCCTTGAAACTCTGTGATTGTTCTAATTGTCATCATAAAACATTAAATATTATTTTAATGTGAAATAAAACAATTTGTTTGCCTTGTGTAAAGTAACAGGACTCTATTAGCTCAAATTGTAACATATTCATATATTATAAATTTATAACAGTTAATTGACTATTAAAAATCCCTTATTATTTTTATTCGTCACTTTGGTCACAATACATAAACCAGGTCATGCGACCAAAGTGACTATGACCATATGTGACCAACGTGATGTTTTGAAGGTTTTAAAATGATATTGCCCTTATTCAACCTCATGGACAGCAATGGCTGCTAGGTTAGGATTGCATCTGCGATCTCTGTTAACTTTAAATTGAATAATTGTTATTAAGATTATAAATTATAAAATAAAACGAGTGACCAAAGTGACTGTGACCAAAGTGATTGTGACCAAAGTGACTGTGACCAAAGTGATGTTTTGAAGGTTTTTAAATTATATTACCCTTATTCAACCTCATAAACAGCAAATCGCTGCTAGGTTAGGATTGCGTCTGTGATCTCTATTAACTTTAAACTGAATAATTGTTATTAACATTATAATTATAAAATTCAACGAGTGACCAAAATGATGGCTAATTAAGGTACTATGAGTTTTTTACCTGTTTGAATGATGCTTGGTTGAAAAATTAATAATATTTTTCACTTAAGTTCACACACAACTATACTTTGTAAAACTAGGAATTCAAATGGACAGGAATTGCTCAAATAAGTGACCATGTGAATTAATAATCGGGAAATTTGAAAACTCTGACACTTGCATGATGAATTCAAGGGACATGGTTTAAGTATAAAAATACACTGATTTCTTATAAAATAATATTTTTTTAAAATATAACTCTACAATAACTTGAGCATTTTTCTAGAGGATTCAATAACATATTTACTAAAATTTAATTTAATTTGGAATATATTAACCTCTTGAACATTTAGAATGCCTGCTTGGGACAGTGACCAGAGTGATTAATTGCTAATGTAACTAGTTTTTCTTAGTACAAATTATAACTAATTTAAAATTATGTGGGAAGTAATGAGGCATTGCAATTATTTATAGTTTAGACTGATTTAAAATTTTTAAACTTAAATACATTTTTAGGAAGGATTGCACTACTTAAATTAGCCTTCATTGTGAGAATGACCCTTAAATAAATAACTTTTGACTACAGTTTAGTGATTTATGAAAACATATGTTTTATTTTAATAGATTAAAGTCCTGTTGTACTCTACTAACAAATTGTTATGCTCAAACTGACACATCTACAAAATATTTAAAACATGAATTAATTGTTTATTGGTATTTCTCCATCGTCGTACTTTTCGAAACTGTTTAAATAAATTACTTTTTACAACAATTTTGTAATTTACGAAAACGATATTTACCTTAAAAGATTGCTGTAATATTAAGTGTTTTTACCTTCTCTAGCTCATCCCCCACCACCAACAGCACCATATCCAGTTCTACTGGAACCTTATACCCAGCTGATATTATTACTGTACTCCAGTACCATTTCAACCTGCCCAACTGTCACATCTCTAAAAGTAGGCCTATAGGATCAATTATTTTCTAGAGCATAAAGAATCGTCTGGAAGATTTCTCACCTATTTGAAATCTTTAAAAAAATGTATCACTTGAAAATTAAATGACAATGACAAGTTTGTAACCACAGCATTGTATTGTATTGTTAGTGTAAAGTCCTCATTCAGAATTCCAAATAATGTGAACTGACAAACAAGTTATTATATTACTAAAACTATTATACTAAAGAACAATGCACAGTTTATCCTACATGTGAAGACAGTAATGCAAACATCACAAAGACTAAATTGCATGAAATAAATACAAGGTGCAATAGCTTTTACACCAAATATTTGCTAAGCCTATTAATCAAACAGTTAAAAATTATGGAAATGAAAATTTGTATTTGGCTTTCTTCCACTTTATGCAACTGGTAAAATTTCTTTTACTTATGTAAGGGCAAATACTTTGGTTTTATTGCATAGAATGATTCCGGAAAAACTGTAACACTTACTGATAAATATAAATAAAGTAATTATTTTAAAATATGTCAAAACCTATTAGTTAGCTTTCTTATAAAAACATAATCTAGGACAATTTACATAAATAATTTTCATACAAAATTAGGTCTACATTTATTTGTTTTACGTGTTTTGTTAAAATTGATAAAAGAGGTCCAAAATTTATACAGCCAAATTTTAGTAAACATTTCGAAATTTAAAAAATATTGTTACTGTGGTAAAGCAAAAATAACAAAAAAACTAAATAATACCTTCACTTTCGATGATAAATTTTCCCACCTTTAAGTTCTTAGTTTTTTTTTACACAGGGAAACGAATTATTTTATACTTAAATATTTTCTATATATTTTATACTTAAACGAAATTGTATACTATAAATAGTCGTGAAAAGTATTGCAAAGGGGTGTGATTAGGTAAGTCAGTATTTTTTTAAAACATATTATATCAAAACCTACCATATAAAAAAATGTAGTGTTTAAATAACGTGTATATAATTTTACTTGGCTGTAAATGTAATACACTTTCATATATCAAACAAAGAAAAATATAAACCAACTTCTAAAAAATAGCTTAGCTACTATATTTCTGTATAAAATACAGCCATATAATGGAACATAGTTAACACACTATATCCACTGATGTTTTTGTCAAAATGGATGATGTTTTTGTATAGTGGTGGAGTCGCAGACATATGATATCGTTGCAGTTTTCTTAGTTTTTATCATTGCTAACATTTCTCGTTCTGCTAATGGTTTATCCTTAAGCCAGTGTGTACATAAAATTAACGTAATCCGTGGATTATTTTCAAAATATTTTAAATTTAATTTAATCACCCCCGATACATAAGATAAAATATAGCAATCGTTGCCCGGAAGACAATGTCAGAAGTGACAGTTTAATCAAAATAGTACAATTAGATTTGAGATAAATCAGACTAAACAACAAACAAATTTCTTTTCTTAATGTAATGTAGATTTTTATTAATTACTTAAAAGTTTTTAATTTGAGGGTAGATTAAATCTATGTAATCAACACTGGAAATAATTTGGTCTGAGGAAATACGAATCCGGCACGTCTAAACTTATGAATCTATAATATCAAGTACTTCTTAACTAAAACGCTACAAATTTATATAAACGGTTTGCTACAGTAACAGTTCAACTTAGATTCGTAGAAACAGAGTTGACCAAACTAAATCCAACAAATATACTTAACTTTAAATTTCAACAAACGTGAAAAGTAAGATAGGATAAAAGTTTTAAGAATATCATAAGTTCACGAGGAAGTAAAAACTTTCTTAGATAAAACTGTATTTTACAAACTGTAATCTGACCTGGTTTTAAAACTAAAAATGTTTATAAAGGACAAAAGTCAAGATAGTCGACACTTGAATTTCAGTTGTTTGTTTTCGAAAAAGGCAAAGGAAGGCAAAGTGGGATAACACTAAAAAGTCTTAAAATAATTTAACTAATTTTCCCACGATAATATAGAAAAGTTTAGTGTAAGACGAGTAAAGAAATTAACTGTCAAAGTATTTATAAATACTATACATTTAAAGAGCTAAAATTACATATTTTAAAATTTGTACATAGATATATATGCTGCTTTATACTTTCTCACTATAGGTGTACTATAGTATAAAGAAAGTATAGTGATCCCAAAAAAAATCGATGTTGAAATTTTTGTGGAAATATCCGTTTTTGGACCCCCGTTTTTACTAAATGTCAGTCCGGATGTATAGAAAGCTAGACCGAAAACTATTCGATCGATTTTAAACAAATTTGCACCAGACATGTCAAGTAGGCCTTTATAGATGCACGAAAAACGGTTTTAAAATTTTTTGGAAAAAAACCCCTTTTTGGCCAAAAACCCTTAAAAAATCAGTTATAATTTTTTTATAAAAAACGGCTCTAACGATTTTGATAAAATTTGGCTTATCTGTAGCCCTTAATGTAAGCTACCATATGCAAAAAAAAATCTTTCTAAAAATTCTCGTTTACCTAATAATAATAACTGATTTTTGGGGGTTTTTGGCCGAAAAGTGGGTTGTTATAAAAATTTCCAAAACCTTTTTTCGCTTATCTATACAGGCCTACTTGACATGTCTGGTGCAAATTTGTTGGAAATCAATCGAATAGTTTTCTCTCTAGCTAATAATAATAATATTTATTAGTTAATCTCATACTTGAATATAACCTCTCCTACCCGTCCTACAATTATGAAGTCACTGTGAATCTGTTTAATAATTTAAATATGTTTGTGAGAAAGTATGTGCCAGTTCCTGGTACCATTTATATTCTGTGTGATCCTTCTTAGGTTTAGCCACGAAAAAGAAGGCAAGTTAAAAAAATCTACATTGCGTTTATTTATAAAGAGCAAGTATAATCGTATAACGAGTTAGTGATAACCCTACAGTAAACGTGTCTTAAAAGGTGCATTCGTATTTTTTATATGAAAATATTACACATAAATAAATTTAGTCCTTTCATAAAAGTATAAATTATAAACAGTTTTAGGAAAACTGATAAACTTAGATAAAATTAAATGCAAATCTTTAAAGCACTTTTTGTTACATAAATGTTATTACATTAAATTGTTGCTAGTATAGATCATTAGATTGACAATGTTGAGTTACATTGGAGGAAAACTTATTGATTTAAGAAAATAATTTTGCAGTAACAATACACATTCGCAGTATGATATTGAAATGTATGGAATCTCATGTTGTTTATCTAATTAAAGGTTTTGAATAAAAAATGAGCTTTGAACCTTTACAAATCCAGCGGGAATACTTCTCAATCTGATCCATGATAATTATTATCTAGACCTTGGATCAACTTAATGGATTAGTAGATAACTTAATTTATAATTATTTCAAAAGAAACATCTGTCACTACATACAATATGGTTTATTACATATAAACGTACGTCGAACCATATATTTTAAATGTCATATATGATTTGGTGCTTATGTTTTTTCGATTATTTGTTCATTATATCCCTGTAGTTAATTAATATAAAATAATTCATGATAAAGTCCTTTCCGAATGAAGTTGTTAACATTTTCACACTTTCTAATTCAAATAAAGGTAAATACTTTGAATTGCTACATTTAATATAAGTTTTTTTTTAATAATGTTTTACATTGTTTGTACCAGTCAACTATAACTGCCGTATTTTCTTTTCCTCTAGTCAAAATATCAAGAGTAATTTGCAGTAATAAACTGTAGCTTATTATGTGTCATTGTTTTGTAAAACGCTTTTTAATCTATATTGCATAGTTAAATTAAAATATATTTACCCCTTCCAAGATATATGAGCTATCAGCTATTTAACTCAGAAAATAATTCTGAAAACCATTTACACTAATTAAATGTCTTATTCTTGTTAAATTATTTGTTACAAACAAAAAATACTAACTTATCAATATAAATGATAAAAAATGGGAACAATAAATTGAACAAAAGTAACTAGGTACGAGTCTACACAAATGAGTAGGGAGGTTTCTGTATCAAACTGGATAGGAACGTTAAATCACTGCAAACCCTTAAAACCCCTTCACGAAGTATACGGAGAAAATTATCACTCTAAAAGCAGAACACAGCCAAGTTGTTTGTCTTTAGTTTCCCCGGTGTTATGACGAAATTTGTCATTTCTCATTTACTTTATTTTAACTTTCTATCTGCAAATACATTTTACTGTGTTTACCTTTCCTAAAACCTGGTACAGTAACATCAAAGCAATAATTTTTCATTTCCTTATCTTTACTACAAATAATCGGTCACTTAACGTGACGTTTACTTCAAATACTTTATCATTAAAATTAATAAATATTCCAAAAAATAATGAGCTTACTGTGTCGACACAATTTTTACCTTCTTCTACCTAGCTTTTCCTCGCCATACAAGAACTAGTATTGTATTGGACTTGTTACAGTTTCCTACGACACAACTTCTTACAAATTTTAATTTATTTAAGTTTTGCCAGGACTCTTTATGAGTCACGCTGTTTAGATGAGCCTTTTCCTTATTTGTATCAATCAATAACTATTCTGAAACTAACGCACGCATTTGTCAACCACTGTCATTTCGGGACCTAAAATTTAATGGAATTAAAATCTTTTAATTTGAGTTTAAAATAATATATCTTTATATCAGTTCTTTGTTAGTAGGTTTAGATACTTACGTACTACATACTTGATATATATTTGTTCTAATAATAATTTTTAATTTTTAACATAACTTTTTACAATTTATTTACGTCGATACTTTTACTGAATAAGTAGTTAACCTTTTGTGACAGATGTAATGTGATAATAAATAAAGTTGAAGATTTTATGACTTTAAATATTTAAATATGTTTTCCAAGAATGTATTTATTAAATTGACTCTACTATCAGCCAATATTGCATAAATATTTAGTACTAAGTTATAATAACGGTTGCTTTGGAGTTTATGATGAGCTCCAACTAGTGTGCATCCGAGCTTTAGTTGGCAGTACAGGACATATGGGCGATTGCGGGGCTACTACCCGTCCTGACAACATGCGACTGTGGCTGACGCTTCGACGCGACTGCATGTCGACAAAGGCGTTATCATTACTCACAGATGCATTAAAAAGGTTGTTCACAAGTTATAGTTACCACCTAGTCTTCAACTTATATTCAGTATTGTGAACTGTGAATAGTATGATTGAAGAAGTAATAAATGTCGATAAAATACAATTATGGCTGTGTAATAAAAAAAAAGGAATGTAGTATACAGTATGTTATAAGATTGTTTTGGAGTAACAATAAACAAACCCAAGACTACAAATAATATTATTTTTGTTATGAATAAACAGTTTTGGCGTACTTAAGTATTGTGGCAACAAAAGTAACATAATGCTCTGGCGTTTCCTGTAAACAGATAAGGAATAGATTCCTCTTCTGTCCCACTTCATTGTTCGGTGTTAATTTGTTCTGCTTTGTTCAACTAAATATTTGTATGTGCATTGTGTAATGAAACATTAGGTATTATTATTTGGATGTTGAGTTATCTTTCACCTAAAGACAAGATCACAATGATTTACTATATTCTTTGGGAAACCACATTACATATATATTGGTACATTAGTGTAAAAAATATAAAACTTTTAAACATTGCGTTTAAATTTATATAAAGGCAAGCAGAAACACTGCGATGAAACCGCGCCACATACAAATACACAATGATAACTCTTGACTTCTGCGGTTCCTACTGCCTAAACTAAACAGCCCAAGTAAAAAAATATAATTACAAAATTTTAATTTATCTATTTTTGTACAACTTTTCCGCTTGAAAAAGTTGCCTGTCCTAAAATTTAAAAAATCCTCGCTTACTACATTTATTATGTCCTTCTCAGTTGCGTTTCAGTTATAAAAGTCTATACAAAATATATAACAAATGTATATTCATATGTTGGTGTCACATGAGGAAATACAGTTTTATTAGTTTTAATTTGATACCATTTATAAAATCTACACATTCAGTGAATTCATAGAGCACCCGATGTCAGCAGTGCGGATAGTAGTACGGAAACTTCATATGAAATGCATTAACATAGCCTTTCTCGTACTGCCAACTAAAGTCCGGACGCACAGTAGGAGTTCCTTTAATTATTGAATACTTCCTGTATCCTGATGAAATTAAAAATATTGGTGCAAGAAGTAGTTTCTGGTAATCGTTTTGTCTGGATTAATCCTGATTTTTAATCCCTAAAGTATTGGGCAATTATTCACTTATCACAAAATCTTGCAAACGACTGAAACCTGCGTATTACTTAAACTCTTTTCACTTTATTATCGCATTTACATTACGAATTGTGAGAAAATTAAGTTTCTCCTTGGTGTTTTAAACAGATTTTAATATTGTCATTATTTCACGAAGCATGAAAGTTTGTAACAGACTTGAAATAATTTTATTTATTTTACGAATATTCGTTTCCCTTCCGAAGTTTTTATTAAACTATCGAAATAAACTGTAAAATTTACGCTTCTCCCTCAAACGGGATAAAATTAGGCCAACTACGTGCCTTCCCTTCATTTCCTTTCCTTGGGTTAGCTATATCTTTTTATTTTGTTGCCTTAGGCCCCCCATACACGTAACGATCGATCGCACGATGGATCTGTCAGATCAGATCGCTTCAGATCTGATCGCATCGACGCTGTCCCTACACACGTTACGATTTGTCTGAACTATCCATCGCAGCGATCTCCCCACTCTGCCGCCTTTCCTAAACTCAGTCGGGTAGTTCTTGTGAACAAGGAAGGTTGTGTTGTGCTGTGTATCAAATATGTCTTCAATTGAAGAACTGGAAGCAATCGCAGTGATAGTGTGTATGCTCGAGAGTGAGTCCAAACGTAAAAGGAAGAGAAGAGTTTGGTCAAAGTCCTGGCTTGAAAGAAGAAAATTTAACCATACCCATTTACTTCAAGAACTATCGATTCATCCGAAAGACTGGAACAATTACCTCAGAATGGACGAGACGACATATTTTCCAGTTCCAGGTTGGATGTTCCGTCAAAAGCTTCTTCTTGGTCGCTGAGGAAAGATATTTGATTGTAGTACCACAGTTTCAGCACGTAACTATTGTCTGTACCCGAGCCAGATTTTTGTGAGGCTTTGAATTTTGTTAACTCCTTCCTAAAAACAGTACGGAGATTGTTAATTTTCTTTAACACTGTTTCTTTTGTAGCCTTCGGTTCGATCCGCTGTACAAAGGTCAGCAACTCGACATACGCGGCTTCCCGTTTTTGTTTATTGTGGTACTCTTTACTCTTGACCTTCCATATGCACTCAAACCCCCTATACAACTCAATAGAGTCCAAAGTGTTGTCTCTGTTCCAACATGCCATCGAATAAGATACAAACAATACACCTTCAAACAATACAATGCACTTGTGACACTCACAGAAAGACAACTGAACACTGAACATTGACAACTGATTAGAGCCTGGAGCCCCAGGCCAAAATATGATAACAACAAACAAACCCTCCCCGCTTTGCAGGGCGAGGGGAGTAAGAGGAAGGGACAGGTAGGTTAGATCGTTGGTCGCATCTCATGAAATTTTCATCCAATCCGATATCGTTTACGATGTATGCCGATATCCCCATTAACGTTCCAATCCGTCGTACAATCTGGTCGTTTCAGACCAGATTGTACGACCGATCGTTACGTGTATGGGGGGCCTTAGAGTTTTGTCTTATTTTCCCCGACTTCCTGTTTGAATTCTTCATTAGATTGTTTTCTTAAATGTAACCCTCCCTTTAGTTTTTGTTAATTTTATTGTAATAATTTGTAATTATTTATTTTCCTTAGGGTTTGCAGTGTGCGTGTCTTCTCACTATCTTCCTTTCTAACCGAGACTGGTCCGACTAACATGATCGGTTTTGAATTGTTCCAATTTAGTACATAGTTTCCCTGGTCTCCCATACCTCGGTTTCCCTGAATGGATTTGGATTCAGTTACTTCGTCTAGTTACTCGTAACCCCTGCAGATGCCTGGTACGTAAATGATGGTTCTGCGTTGTTCCGTTCAGTCGTTACGAGCTACAGCGCTTTCTTCTTGTTTTAGTCTCGTAACTTTCTCAATTTCCCGACTTTTCGCAATTTTTCTACTTATACTTGGCTGGCATAGTCTTGGAATTGAAAGTTCTGTTTTTCATTTTCAAATTGGATATTTTTTGCTTACGTTATTGAATGTTTTGGATTTTTTGATTTTCATGTTTAGTTTTCCTACTTAATTTCGTTAAATATGCTTATCAATTTGTGTAATTGGCGTATTAAAAACTTACTTTATAACCCTTTTCTGACTTGAATATCCTTTCTTATTTTATTCCCTTAAACAAGTTTATAACTATTACCCTTTTCATTAAAATTTATTATTATTTTGTCAGGTATTGAGTTACAGTATTTTTATTAGAATGCATTATAGTCAAAAATCTGTCCAATCATTACTATACTTACTTTATTATAAAAAAAAAAGTAGTTTTCTCAATTAATTTTATCCTTTTATTTTTAGCATTTTGAAAATGTTTATCCAGTATTACTCCCCTGCCCTATTCTTCTATTAATAATCTGTTTTGTATTTTTGAAATATTTTATGTTTTTAATTTGTTGTTATTACAGTACCTGAATATTGCTAATAACATTTACAATTATTACAAATTCGTTTGCATGTTATTTAGGTAAACTTATCATTGTAATGCTTTCTATTTTAAACTTGAAGTATTTAAAATAACTTCAAACTATTTTGACTGCTTTTATTAAAATTTTTATTGAACGGATTATACAATCTTAATCCATGTCACTGCGCTACTAAGATGTTTACCTTTACCAATTATGCGTAATTCAATTCAGATGAAATGTTAAAATGAAAAATTAAGATTACAAAAACAGCAGCATTTTACGGTATCAACGTAAATTTCTTCATTTTAAAATACTGTTGTACTAGGATCCTTCTTTCCACATAAAATATTCAATCAAAACGTGCATGTTTCTCTTTAAACTTGATCTTATTATACTAAACAACCTTTACCAGTTTTTAACCACAGTCACAATGGACTTTCAATCATATGAAACCAACCTACAATGTGTATATAATTTATGGACGAAAACGTTCAGTAATTTCTTGTAAGTATACTAGAAGTCCAGTATACTTAATGACTGGAAAATCTTTTCAAATTACTATCTCATTTTTTATTAAGTAGCTATTCGTTGTGTGTGTCTAGAAACTGCTTTAATTTATTTTTACATTGTACAAAAATCAACTGTAGCATAAACAAGTAGTTCTTTATACCCGTAAACAATTTGCAGAGTTGAACGTGTAATACATGGAACATGTAAAAATAAATTAAACTTAGAATAAGGCTCATTTAACATGCAGCATATCAAAACTTTGAACAGCCATAACTTTTTTCAGGATCATCCATTTTTCATTTTTATTATGTCGTTGTGTTTGTCTCATCAAGACCTTTAAAATGATATGCATAACAACCCATGCTTACATTTAAGATTTTTCACCGACTCCTGACGGGCCGTCCCCCAGAGGAGTTGAAAAATCAGCCATATTCTAAAAAAGTAGTTTTTTATACCCATAAACAATTTGCAAAGTTTCAATTGTGTAAGTGGAACCTGGAAAAAGATATTGGGTTGTTCCGGGACTTTTTGCCATCCCTGTCTATAAATGGTTTTATACTGTAACCGTTTAAATTGATTGTGTGAGTTGTTTGACAAAATAAGTAAAAAATATTTTAAAATTGTAACTAAAATTACAAGACACTTTGAACTCATTTCCTATGCATTAAATATCAAATTAAAGTGTATGGCTTCAAATTATGGGGTAAATTACTTTTATTGTTTATAAATAATTTAAAATAAAGTTTAAAGCTAAATAGTTTGAAAAAATTTATTTGTCTATTTCAATTATGTTCAATTTATGTTTTACTTTAAATACTGATTGAATATGTGAAACTTATTACGTTATCCATTTATCCATCTAGCTAGAGTACCATGTGGGCAGCTATTTATGAGCGAGATTTCAACTAACATTTGATTTAATACTTTGAAACATTTAGTTTTGTAATTTTTAGGATACATTTTCTTAGGAGTAGGTATAAGTTATCTAAAGTAATTAAAATAATGTATTGTATTATTCAATTAGTTTTAAGGTTGTGCTTAATCCTACATCTTTAATACAATCAAACTATTTAATATTATGAGTGTGATGGATGAAATCTAATTTTCGTGCGAAACACGAAGAGGTATTCTCTACTATATATATAATGTATTTAGTAAATGTTTAGTAAATAATGGGTAGAAAAATGCCAAATTCATAAAATGTTTATAATTCATAAAAAATATCTTTGTCGCTTATCCAAAATTGATATGTTTAAATGTAGATCTTGGTCTGCCTGATCTTTGACGATTCTTAACAGAGAATGGTTCCTCAAAACGTTTAATTGGTTATTTCAACATCAGATCTTGAAATAGGGTGATGATAAGGAAACGAACCATTGGATAAATATTTCACTTCATTGTAAGATCGAATTTGATTAATGTAACCACTCATTATTATCACCCTTATAAGTTCCTGTTCACTGAACTCCATCATAAAGTAGAAGAAAGATGTTACTCATGTCAATACTGGCAAGATAATGATATTAGTATGGAGACTACTCAACCACTAATAACAAAAGCACTTCAGACTGGTCAGATTACAATTGTAGAAAGAAGTTATAATAGTTAGTATTTCTCAATAACTGTAATCTTTTAATGTTATTAATTTTGGTAGGTTTGATATAGAGACCTCAAGTTTTTTTCTTTTATGAACAATCATTCTTCGTATGAATACCTGTAAAATGAGGGGTCATACGATAGGGATCTACATTTAAATTTGTTTAGCAATCTCTAAAATTTCGAATTTTAGATACAGGGTCAAAGTTGCTCTATACACAAAAAATTTATTTGTATGCCTTATAAACATTTTATGTAATTGTCTTTTCTCGCTAAACAGATATAGGGGTGTCGCCAGACTTTTAACTAACTCGGTATACTAATAAAGTCAAGAAGTTATGCTTCGAAAAACTTTAGATACAAAAATGTCGTCGACTATTACTTCACACAAACCAAAATTATAATATACATTCTCACTGAAAAGTTTCGCTTCATGACATTTTTTCCTAACGTTAAAAAAATAGACGTAGATAAATGAATCCCTCAATAGAAAGTAATTTGGTTATAGAAAAAAGTTGAGTACAAATAAATATATATTTGGATGGTAAATTATCGAATCTAAAAGTTGTCATTATGGAGAACAATCGTTGGAGTGCAGTTAGCCAAAACTTAATACTTAAATCAAACAATCGTCTAAATGTTTTTTTTTTTTTTATGAAACTAGTCAAATATGTTGTGTATTTTACTAATCTCAGTGTATAATTTTATTCAAAAGTTTTGTTTAAAAACTACACACTAACTTTCTAGATATTATATTTATTATAGTACCTGTAAGTGAACGTATCATTGCGACACTAAGCCGGTTTTCAGTCTCACGTCTCACAGCTTACCTCCCCTTACTTCTATAATCCCAACTACATACACCGACCACACCACGTCACATTTCAAAGTACTGCATATAGAGAACATTCTACCTTTTCACACTGAAATTTAATATCGTCTGACACATATATTCAATATTTATAGTGGCATAGCTGTATCTGTGATTCATGGTTTATGTATTGCAAATTAAATGCTACGGCAAAAGCTATAATATCTCAATAAGTTTATTTTAATGGAAATGTGGAGCCCAAGTGTTCTCAAAGTTAAATTATAGTTATGTTTAGTATTATTTGGCTTAGTGATATTTGATACTAATTTAAAAATTAAGTTTTTTATTTTTGTTTGCGTTAATTTATTTTTAATAAAGGAATTCAACTTCACAATTATTAAAACCATCACCTAAGTATATGCAAGACGTGTACTAAAGTATAACTTTGTCATTCTTTAAGATTTAACTAATTTAAATTTATCCTCATATAGGTAATCGATTAATATGCCAATGGAAATTACCAGATAAATTATATAATAACTATTAATTACCTTATTTAGAGGTGATGATGTCGAACAATC
>JAGFPH010004370.1:48975-81605 GCA_018207615.1 Philaenus spumarius | reverse complement strand
TAATTGTACTTTGGCTTTTGTAGCTTTATCACTGAGGATGGCGACTTTGTCGTTGAAACGCGTTTGATTTATTAAACGTATTTGTTGTGAGATTGTGTGTTATTGTTTTATTTCATCTAGCTCTTATTTTCTTAAAAAAATCGGCTTATAATGGCCAAAATTATAGAGCAAACAAAAACTGCTTCTACTTAGCTTGATGCTAAAACAATTTATCAAAATCTTCACAAAAAATTTGCTCTCACCTTATTTTGTCCTCGTGGCTTCTTCCTGTCAACTCATTTCGCCTCGATGTACACCTACACTGGTTCCACCCAAAAATCCCCGTCTTTTTTTTCATTTTCATTGACATTTTCTTCGACTTATTTTTTTTACCGGTACCTTGCAATTACTAGCAGTACGGCACATATTTTTACGAATTTACATTTATCAAATTGAATAGATACATTATATAATTAAAAAAACAGGACACAGTTTCTCATAAAAACGTTTAATACTTCAAACTCGTTTCGATTACCAGTTCATCACCATCAGTGATGTTTACAAACTTATAACTGTATATAAGTTACTTATAAGCGAGTTATAAGTTTGTAACCATCACTGGTGATGATGAACTGGTCATCGAAACGCGTTTGAATTATTAAACTTTTTTATGGGAAACTGTGTTCCGTTTTTTATTTATATAGTGTTATTTCTCATAAGTCCAGTTCAAGTTTAAGTTTTGTACATAGATACATGTTTGCTATTCTGTATTGTTGCAATGACTGTTCCTCATTATCATTAGACATAACCTTTGTTCTATGAGATATAGTTGAGTTAAAAACTGGAGTATTATTTATTTTGTATTCTCTTCTCCAAACACACAACAGAATCCTTATTTTATGGTAAAATAAAATGTTCTGCTATAGTGTTGCTTCTTCTAGATTTAGTGATGTGGTAACTTTTATATGATGCTTCTACCGCATTATCGTTGTGTATGTTAATTGACAATATTTCGTTCATTATTATTATTGAATGTGTACACACACTAACCTGTGTTAAGGCTGTTTGAGTGTTATTTGACATAATTTGCAAACAAACTTATTCACTACTATTTTTGTTTAGTTTTTATCTACTGATCCATAGTATTGTACCAACGTAGTGATTTAAGTTAATAACAAACAACAAAAAATAAAACGATCAGAATAATTATACACTGTATTTAATTACATAACACCTCTGTCAAATAATAAATTTATTGGGCTGCTGAACACATGAATAAAACAGCTGCAGTTGTTTGACAACACTGACTGTAATAGTCTAATATTTGAGGAGCAGAATGTGCACGCTCACACTAGAGGCCGTCCACTCCTCCCTTCTCAGATATTGGACTGAAACACGAACTATGGTATGCTGAAATAGTATTTCAGTATCGAATCATTTGCTGTTGAACGAGAATTAATAACAAAAGCAAAACCAAAATGTAATTATTTCAGTAGCTTGAAAATGTTGAATCTAGACATTGTATCACATTAAATAAGTAAATATAAATAGATATATAGTAAAAATATCTTAATTTACAAACTAATAAAACATAAAATATCATAATAAATCTTTTGATGACAAAGTAGTTTGAAATTTACAGTTAAAAATGTGTTTGTGTACAACTTTACTCTTAAGGGTGATTCGTACATTTATTACAATAAAACTGAGTATGAAACTGAGTGCAGATGGGTGCAATAGCTAGTATAAATGAGCATAATTATTAGTTTGTTGATGGTTGCGAAGAGAACTCTTATTTTCTTCCAACTGTCCGATGTTTTCTCATAATATATTTACTATGGACGTTACGTTGTCTTCGAGCTAAGCCTTAATAATCCCTTTTTGAATTAAATCCCTGCTCCGTCTATACATCTAAAGGTTAATTTATTTATTATTCGTTTAAAAATTAATTGCCCTTGGGTATTTGTTCCAGTTGCAACCGTTGTGCGTTATCTCTTGATGTTATAATCAACTTGAAATTAGTATAATAACAACCTTAGGCGGTTTCCTTTATTGGATATATAATTAAACTCTACGTATTCCAATTAATACGTTTGTAATTAATTGGTAGAACAAAGCAATGATGTTTTTTTTTATGTGTATTCATTTTGTACAAAACAATGCTAATTTATAAAAACAAATTGTCTTTGTATTACAAATAGTTTATAAGTGATTTATATTTTATATAATATGTATTTTGATATCCCTTGACAAAATTAAATTCAAAGCTTTTTAATAAACCAATTGTTTTAACTTGTGAAAAAAAACATTAGGAATATGTTATGATTCAAAACCAGACGTTTTAATTTTCCTCTTCTATTTTAGTGCCCCAGAAATGGTAAGCTGACTTGTTTTTCAATGTTTAGTTTGCAAAGACTTGTAAAAGACTTAATACTTATACAATGTTGACGTTTTGAATTTCCTTAAAACTATTCACTAAAGTAAAATGTATTTTAATTCACTATGATTTGAACAAAATTCTTTAATTAGGTTTTTGTTGAAACCAAATATCTAAACTAATTCGTGTACTTATTATACGACTGCTATACCCGATATAGTATAAACAAGGGCATTTGTTTGTGTATGTCTAAACTCAAAGAAAAAACTTTTGATTCTATTTCTATAAAGCATTTACTAATTCGTGAAAAAAACATTGTTTTTGAGAGAACGAAATACTAGCCAAAAGCTAGGGGGATTTATTTTGTACTTATTCATTTTTTGAAGTAGTGCAGATTTTGTACTATAGCTTTGTAGTATAGTTTTTTGAAGTGAAAACTTCTTTAGCGGCGTTGGGCACTTTTTGCTTGGGGAAAAAGCATTGAATTCGCGACCGTTACCACTCGAGATATAGTATGTATTATATATATATATATATATATATATGTATGTACGCAACGCGAATATACTACATAGCACTTCTTATTGGGAGAGGAAAAAGCATCAAACTCGCGACCGTCACCGCTCGAGATATAGTATGTATCTATATATATATATATATATATATATATGTACGCAACGCGAATATACTACATAGCACTTCTTATTGGGAGAGGAAAAAGCATCAAACTCGCGACCGTCACCGCTCGAGATATAGTATGTATGTATATATATATATATGATATTTGTGTTATATGTATATTAAATACCAAAGTCAGCAAAGTCATTAATGTTTTAAATTATTTTATCCTTATTCCTCCTCCTCTAATATTAGTACGGACAAAAAAATATAAATTGGTCATAGAAGTTATCACTTCCAACGTGTGGTCTTAAGCACACAATTTTTTTTTTTTGTAGAGAAAGTCAGTTTTTCATTTTCACAAATTAATGATTTTTTAAATACTACACTTACGCGAGACAACCCAAACGATACAACACATTGCCTCCATTATATAACAAATACGTTTTTAAAAGGTAGTACAATAATCTATTTTTCACTGTCGTACCGACGAAAAGTACTTTTATTCAACAGTTGAAAACCTTTCCCGTTTTAGAACGTTCTTTTATTTTTACTTCGTGTTTGCTGAATGTGTTTTCCCACAACACAAAGATTACTCCCCCCATCTTCATTACGGTTCCAACTTCTTCTCTCTTACGTCTACACTTCCATTACCGAATGTTCGTTGTTCTCAATTGTACTGAATACCAGGAAAGTAATGTTTTGCGTGTTAGTTGCTACACTCCGTTGATGAGGTTTATATGTTCGTTCTTTATTTTAATTCAATGGACCTTATACTGGGAGTTTAAGTAATGGAATTACTTTTAGTTGAGATAAATGATATAAATATATTTAATACTAGCTGAAACGTACGGCGTTGCCCGTGGTGGTTAGTATTTTCAGTCTTTTTAACGTAATTGTAATCTTTTGAAGTGTTCAGTTAGTGAGTGGTATTTGGCTTTTATATATTTAGATCTAAAATAATAAAAGCACTATTGTCATAATAATAAAAGATCTGAAATTATGATTTTAGTAACTTTGATCATGTACCCCCCAAACCCCTCCTAAAATTTCTAAATTTTTCATACCCTTTCTTAGAGAGCGAATAAGGCCCTAGAGGAAGCTACGTACCAAATTTCATTCCAATCCGTTCGGGCGTAATTTGAGGATGATCAAAAACGCATTGAAAACGCAAGGAAAAATGCAAAAACGCCTATTTCTGGCGTAATTTTGGGAGAATCTCAAACATTTTTTAACAGACTACTTTTAGGCCTTAAACGAACCTAAGTACCAAATTTCAACATTTCTGCCAATTAGTTCTCGAAAAAGCTGAGAAAACGCAAAAAATCGCTAGAAAAACGCGAATATTGGGCGAATCTTTGGGATGTTTTCAAAATCCGTTCTTAGTGCGCGTCTAAAGGTCCAACTGAACATGCATGCCAAATTTAAACTCATTTGGTTCAGTAGATTTTTAGTTCTGCTGATGAATGAATGAGTGCCATTTCGCTTTTATATAGATAGATTTACATTGATGGGATGTCATTATATAGTTCATACTAATAGTACGAGCCCATTAAAATTTTACTAAATTTTATTATGTTTAACTCTATTATGTCTACAGTTACTTAATTAATACAACATGCAAAATTATTTGTTTGAATCTTCTACTTAATTACTTAGTGATTTAGAAAATAAAACAATCCTACAACTTTATAGTGGCTTACAGAAACATTATTGATATCAATACGTATAAATTAAAACATCAATACATTCTTATATAATTTTGCATCCTTCCACTCCTTTAATTTGATTTTAAAATTAATTTCTGAGCATAAAATTATAGTAAATTTTTTGTTTTGCAACACTTTTTTTATTAAAGTTGTTTAGCTGTATGGTTTGTTTCATTTAATTGAATTGCAAATTATTTTATTCCTTGTACTAACATGTTGTATTTCTGCCTTACATAGAATTTAAATTCATAAACTAGTTATATTCATCTTTGGATCCTTAATTTTACTCGCAGTAATTAACTTTCAATTTGCAAATGCAATTTGAGAACACTTTTCGTTGATTTGATAATTTGATTGATTTAACTTCTAAACAGGTAATTTTTCTTATAATTATTTTATGGCTTAGGCCCTATGTTGTTTTTGAATTCAACAGCTGGCTTTTACGATAACTTGATTCAAATATTAATACAATTTTGTGGTTTAAGTTTTTTTTAGGTCTAATTGGTTTTAGGAAGAATATCAACTATCATAGGTTCATTTTTTAAAGTTCTCATTGTGCAATCTACTTTTTCTGATTAACTGATACCTCCCACGTTCGATTGACGTTACATTAGTCTGTTGAGATATGAGATTGCCCTGTACTTAACTACTGTATAACTTATTAATTGTATAGAGGAAACATTTTAAAGATATATTTTTGTAAACATACATCTAACAATATTTGTGTATCAAAACCACGCCTGGCATAGCCTGGGCATCTGGCATAGCTGGATCCCCCGTGCAAAGGACACCAGAAATCCAAAAAGAAAAAATACGTATGGAAATGAGTTACTTTACTTGAGTTTACTGTCATGCAATTATTACTTTACACGTACAACTACAACTAATAGTAATAGTAGTAGTAGATATCGATTTACCTTACGTTTTAAGAAAATCCAACTTTTTGGAAAGGGATGAAATAGTGTAACACGAGTAGGTTAATTTCAGTTTAGTGCAATTGTAAGTGGCAACACTGATTAAGATAGTTTAATGTCGAGTTTTGTTTTCTTTAGTATTGAGTTTAATGTCTTAATTAATTGTAGTTTATCTCCACTTCAACGCCCAACTTCATAATCTATCTGCTATTACTATTAGCAATAATGCTCATTAGGTTTTTTTTTGTTTTAGAGTGTCTAATAAATAAATTTGTGATTACTCATGAGTCATTTTTTATTTTGAAAATAAAGTTGATCAAGATACAATCTACATTAATCAGACCAATAGTTACACTTTAGATGAAATGAGACGATTTTTCAATTTTAAAACTCCGAAAAATTATTAAAAAAGTACTTTATACCCCCGGTATGGGAGCAAACGGGGTGACATCCCCAGGAGCCTCCAATCTATCAAGACCATTCCTGACTAAATAGTAAATATGTTGGTACTTTATAGTGTATTATATAAGTCAACCCGTGTATAAAATGGTAAATTTAGATTTGTTAAGCATTTCTTAAAACCATAAGCTCTGTTTTTCTAGAGCTAAAAACTAATATCTTCATAACTGCGTAAAATATACTGCACATTATGCACGAAATGGTGCTTTACATTTGAAATAACTATATTTACATAATTTTAGATTTTACATATATTTTGTTTTGTGTTACTTTATTAATGACTAGCTCCATTTATCCAAGACTCATCCAAGGCAATTGACATGCACTGTGCAAGTTGCAACTTACTTAGCTGTTCGCCCAGCTTGCATTCGGTATTTCCCCCACTTCCAGTATAGGCCTATCATTTGAAAAAAATCTTTATCATCAACGCATTTAACCTACAAAACGAATAGTTTTGCTATCGACCACTAAGTAGCTAAACAACAACGTCGTATGGGAGTAAGAATTTGTAGTTTTGTACTAGCAATATGTAAGGTGGATGTCGGTGGCAAGCCGGTGTCAGTTTGTCGTCAATGTTTCACTGTCTCGTAAGTAAGAACACATTCCATTTAAAGACTGTCGCATTGTTTGTATATTTGATTCAAATGTGTAATTTTAAATGCGTCGAAAAAGACCAGCCATAAGTCGTCAGAGAATGATTTAGTAATTTATTAGTCCGTTAGTCAATAATATGACCTGGTAATAATAACTGTTAGTCGCCATTCCTATTAGTGATATACTAATTATTACATATGAAGGCTACAGGGGAAAAAGGGGCAAAGTCCAATTTTTTGTCAAACTTAGTTATGAATGCCAATAGATAGCTCTTAAAGAGTGGTTTAAGATAGACTGTTTTATTTTGGCAAAAACGGGCTTTGTCACATTTAAAATCAGTGTTAAAGATATTGACAACTGGGGAAAAAGGAGCCAAGTCACTTCAGAACACGCGAAGAAGGGGTCAAGTCCAAGACTAAACATCTATTGAGTTATTAATTACTGGTTATAATAATATAGCCTACGTTATTATTTATTTTTTTTACAATTAATACTTTATTAACATTTTTTTTTATAAACTAATAATGTAAGCACAGATGTATTTTTATTTAACATTTTCAAAGCACTGTTTTGACTAACAGCTGACAATAATATTCGCACCTTTTGGCACAAATGGCCTGAATTTCTTAACTTAACGTACACAAAGAAATTTCCTGTTCTTATAAGACCCATGAAAGAATTAAACATTTCATATTCAGCAGTGAGATTAATGTATTTTCGAGAAAATTACAGTGGACACTGGGAAAGTGTAATATTGACTTTACCTGTAAGAAAAAGATTTGTTGTTGATCCATCTGAACTACCCGGTTCTTCGTATGAAGGTATGTAAACATTTTTATTTTATTAGACTTATTGATTATAAATTTTTGAATAATAATAATAATTAATTAGAAAACCACCAAAAATTAGAATCCATAGCCAAAAAACAGGCTTTTACAACTCTCCCATTATAATATACATTATAATCATTTTCCATAATATTAATGTGTAACAATTTCTTATAAAGTTATTAATAGAATATTCCCTGATTGAAATGCTTAGTATACAAACATAAATTCAAGAATATTCTGAAATATTCTATTGTTTTGTCTATCCAATTCTAATGACATTTAACAATTCAAATTTATAAACAATTTGTATAAGTAATAAAAGTGTTATGTATATTTCAGGAACACTTGCAATTTCTGAGGAGAAGTTCAAAGACATATTGGATTTGTCACGATTCTGCAAGAAAGTAGAGGCCAAGTTTTATTACATGCGGCTTAATCATAGTGATAAAGCTAAGAAAAAAAAAAGACATTGAAAACACTAAAGAAAAAAGCATTAAAGCAGTAAATCAACATGGTGTAAATTGTTAATTAAGTGAAAATGTTGAATTGTTTACCTTTTTGTTTATTAAAACTTCAAAAAATAAAGTTTTTAAATAAGTAAGAATTTTTTATTACCTATTCTTATTCAACAAATTAAAGTTTTTTACATTATATTAAGTGATATTTTGTTATACTTCTCTTTAGATCTGCATTTACAGTAATGAATATTTGGATAATAAGGATATCTAAATGTCAGTAGTTTGCAAAATGCCCCTTTTACCCCTGGATATTTTGATATACATCAAGTAAATAACTAATTATGAATAACATATATAATTAATTTTAGTTTTTAGTCTACTAGACAACTTTAAATTGGTTTGTGTATTTACTTAAATTTTGTATTAATTTATATTTGGGTTTTTCCAAAGTTATATTAGATTTTAAACTTAAAATTACTCTCCTGAAAAATTTGCTCGAGTGGACTTTGCCCCTTCTTCCCCTGGACCCTTCATATAGGACTTACAGTCTTCCATATTCCGTTTATAGTCATTAAACCACGGCCGTTTCGACTATTCTGCCATTTTCAAGTTTATTTTTAGATTTCCCTTCGCCATTCACACACTTACACATAATTACACCACAATTACATAGTGAACGAAATACACTTATACGCCCGTATTGTTTAAACCTATTGACTCATGAGTCGACTACATTTGATGATGTCCTGGTGTGTACTGTTGGTATGCTAGTTAATCGACGCACTGTACTTAAGTAGTTGTACATACTTAATGTACAATAGGCCCCTCCCCCAGCAGGCTGCCACTCCCTCAGATTCAGTTGTGCGTTTATGTTATATTGTAAGTTTTTTCTTCTTTTTTTTTTTTTTTTGAGGTCTGAGTTTCAGCTTTGAGATGTATTACGTAGAAGTTTAGGGTTAGTGGTATATTTTAGATTTATTACATTGTTCTCTCTAAATTATGCCTAGATCTGTAGGTTTATGTTCTCTTATTTTTTATGCACTTGATAATGGGAGTTGATCCTTTATTTCCGAATTGTCGTGTATTGATTTTAACACACACATAATGGGAAATGTTTGAATAATTAATAATAAAATTGAACTTCCATCATTAATAAATGATAACTTCAAACACAATTTCCATGACGTTATCCGTCTATTTATTACAGTTTTTTTATTATTGTTTTCACCGATCACCCAGTAGAGCTTGATAGTGGATTGCCTAATGTTATGCTATGCACACTGTATTGTGTACTGTTACCAAACTATAATTGAACAATCCTTATAATACATTTACAATAGTTTCAGTAAGTGATTTCTCTCGCTGCGACACTTTAAGCCTCTTTACAGTCTCAGAGATAAATCTTGCCTCTATAATCTCGTCTACATATACTTTAAGTCACTTTACCAAGTACTGCCTGTAGAGAACATTTAACCTTTCTATACTGAAATCGTATTTAGTCAACCTTTGTTATTTGGCTAACATAGCTTTGTCTGTAGTTTATAGTTTATTAAATCGTTTAAGTATGCAAATAAATATTCTAGGGCTACCGAAAGCGTAAAAATAGTAATTTTATCCCATATATATATATATATATATATTAAATAGTGAAGCAAAAACTGTGTACCCCTTTTTACGAAAATTCTTGGATGGAGGTGTATGAAATTTGGCACATTTAAAGTTTAAATGAAGAAGTGCAGAAAGCTAATATTTTTTATATAATAATGCATCAGAAATACAAAAATAAAAATTAAACACACCAAATAATTTTAGGTTAGGTCTAGACTGATGAACTAACACATGTTTCTTGAATGTATTTACATACATTACCATAGCAACCAATTTAATAAAATGACAAATAAACAGTTGATTTAGATGTCCAGCTTAATAACACAATAATTGTAATTTTGGCCTAGAATGAACAGCTGTTTCTTTTTAGAAATTCACTATAATAGGAACTAATTTACAACCAATTTATTTGTTAGATTAGGTTTACAAAATATTATTAAACACACAAAACCAATACAGGCCTGCGTTCACTTAATTATTTTATAAAGAAGTTTCCTTCGCTATTTTGTTTATACAGATACTATTTCACAAATAAAATTGTGTAGTATTAATCTGAATTGATTTACAATAGCATATAGCTACAAACATTATATTTGTTATTGCTGGTTCAATGATCTTTTTGTATATTATATACCTCAACAATTAATACGATATAAGAATAGTATTATTAATGAGGTGTATGGAAATATTTCCGAAAACATACTCTCAGATAATATTTTGAACTCCGTTATTTTAGAACCTAAATTATGATTGTACTTTGATTAATACTGATGTACTTATAAAATTCCGGTGAAGAAACAACATATCATAGCTGCGATAAAATAATTTGTAATGGTGACAATGACATCAATAACTATCCGGTAGAGTTTTTAAATTATTTGAATATTAGTGGTTTACCACCACATAAGTTAGTATTAAAAGTTGTGTAAATATTTTGTTAACGCTCACTTTGACAAGATCTATTTACGTATTAGATGTGGTAGTACAAAATATATAAATAAGCAATTAGCTAAAAATAAAAAAGTTTATATATAAATAAGCAATTAGCTAAAAATAAAAAAGTTTATATATAAATAAGCAATTAGCTAAAAATAAATAAGTTTATATATAAATAAGCAATTAGCTAAAAATAAAAAAGTTTACAATACTATTGTTTTTATCTGATGTAGATACATGTACAATATTAATAAAGAATAACATTCACGATTGTATATAAAAAAGTATTAATTTAAATTTTATTACAATAAAAATTAACTTAGTGTCATTTGTTAGACACATTTTAACATTTTTCTGTTTAAATTTATTACCATTTAACATGTTGTTTATGGTTTTTTTTTTATTTTGTCATTTAACATTTTGTTCACAACATTTTGTTGAAACATAGACATTTATAGCATATCTTAGTTTGTTTCGAGTATCAAAGTATATCAATGTGCGTGTTGTACGAATTTATATACTAAACGGTTCTAGTAAGAGAAATTCACAACTAAATGTGAATAAAAGCTGTGGGTTAGAAAGGTTTCATTTAAAACCCATTGCACGTTATCTACGTAAACTTTACTTAGTAATTTGAACTAAAACTTTAACTGACCGAAACCCGAACTACACTAAGTAACTTAAGTGTTTGGTAATTGTTTCTGTAAACTGTTCTAAACATCACTGAAATAAAACACAGTTAGAGAAGTTATTTATGCAAATGTCAAGTACTGTACTGATGATTTTAAAGCTAAAAGAATTATGTTGTGATGAATGCTTATTGAACTGCATGCAGATTACTTCAGATCCATACAAAACTGTTGTACAAATTAAAAGTTTGAAACATATTGATTAATAAATTCATATTTATGTTAGTGTGCTGCGATTATTCAGAATTCAAAATCTGTGTTAAAAAATGCATCAAACACTTTTAGAAATTATTTTCAACTATAGCAAATTGCTTTAAAAGTCAAGCAATACCATTTATATTTAATATAAGACATAAATAATCAGTTCACAGTATCGCATTAATTGAGTTACTTATTCAAATTACATATTCGGAGTGTAATTAAATAAATAAAAACTATCGTTTTGACACAATTGTTGCCTACGCTTGATAAATGTTGAACACACATTGAACAATGTGCAAATAGAATTTTGACTGAACAAATGTTTAGATAAACTTCTACTAGACCGATGAGACACCTTGCATTTCAATGTTGTTTTAGGGAGTCCAACCTTGTGATCACATACTCTGATGGTGAGTAAAACTAGTAAAACAAACAGTTTGAAATTGTAAGTAAATTAGTATAAACTGTGCACTTGTTATCTATGAACGTCAATGTGGTGGGCATGTCTTCATGTTGGTGGCTAAAATTATTTTACAAAACGTTGTAACTCATCTAATTACAGATGTTCACTGATGTCAAACTAATGACCTGTCAACGCTAATACTAATAAACTACTCTCATAAACGCATTTATGTTAATACCTGATTTCATAATCTGAATCAAATTTTAGATTGGAAGTTTGTGCCTTTTACTGATTATAACATTTTATCATAAACCCAATATTGTTCTTATACTTTTACTTTCTCACTATACTAGTGATCGCAAAAAAAATCGTTGTTGAGATTTTTGTAGAAGTATCCGTTTTGGGACCCCCTGAGTCCAAAAAAGTGTTTTTTACAAAATGTCTGTCTGTATGTATACAAAGCTAGAGCCAAAACTATTCGATCGATTTTAAACAAATTTGCACCAGACATGTCAAGTAGGCCTGTATAGATGCACGAAAAACGGTTTTGAAAAATTTTGAAAAACAACCCCCTTTTTGGCAAAAAAAACCCAAAAAAGCTTTTATTATTTTTTTTATAAAAAAACCGCTCTAACGATTTTGATAAAATTTGTCTTATTTGTAGCCTTAAATGTACCCTACCATATGCAAAAAACCGCATCTTTCTAAAAATTCTCGTTTAGCTAATAACAATAATAATAACTGATTTTGGGGTTTTTTTGCCATAAGGGGGGTTGTTTTTCAACATTTTTCAAAATCTTTTTACGTGCATCTATACAGGCCTAATTGGCGTGTTTGGTGCAAATTTGTCCGAAATCGATAGAATAGGTTTCTCTCTAGATAGCAATAATAATATGTATTAGTTAATCTCCTACTTTAATAATATCCTACAATTATGAAGTCACAGTGAATCTGTTTGATAATTTAAATATGTTTTTGAGAAAGTATGTGCCAGTACCTGGTACCGTTTATTAATATTAATATTACCTCAGTTTTGAGGTTAACATTGTTAAATATATAAATATAAATCAACTGATTGTTTCTTTGATACCATGTGTCTCAAAAGTCCAACCCCCCCCCCCCCCCGATGTCCTTTTGGGATTGGTAACATGAACAAAAATGGAGTTTTTTGGATTATCGTCAATTTCAACACCTTCCCCAAAAATGGGGTATTTTGGGGGTAAGTCAAAAATTTTAAATAGAACCCCTATTGAGTGACTCATTTTAAAGGCCTTGATAAAAGAACAAGATTGGCGCAAAGCGGAGGTCTGTATGATGACTCTATCCAACACAATAGCTAATCAAAGTTACAATTTTTCCCCATTTAAATAACATTAAAATGTTAAAAGATGATACATCTGTTATTTTTACAAGGGTTTAATCCAGTAGATCACTCAATCTAAGTTATAAAACATAGCAATTAGTATAAAAACAGTAATGCTAACCCCTCTGGAATTCCCAGGTACTGGACTTTGGGTTGATTTGTTATTCATAACTGTGCATGTTGGTCGACTCCAAAAGTAAAAAGTCGGGGGAGGGGTTGAAATTTACGATACACCAAATAACTCCATTTTGTTCATGTTAACAATCCCCAAAGCAAATCTGTTTATTTTCATTAGTAAAAAAATAATTGGAGGGGTGGGACTTTTGGGACACATGGTATGATGTTTTCTTCTACTTAATAAAGTTATATTTGTTTGAATGCGTTCTTTAATATGTAAATAAATATGCAAAATAAACTGTTTAATTTAATTTGTACACTTCCTTTCAGCCTATACTTAACTAGGAGTATATATCTAAATTTATAGAAACCATAAAGTTCTGAAATAATAACTTTATTCATCTATTTAATTAATGTAATTTATCTTGAAAACTAAATTAATTATATCAAAACTAATATAAAATACTTGAACAAACTTAATACTTCCTTGAACACAATATGGTTTTACTTTGCATAGTAATTATAAGAGTTATTTTAAAATAAAAGAAATTTAATTAAATTTGAAAAATCTTTATTCCATTCCACAAATACCAAAACAATTGTTCGTTAAACACGAATAAATGTAGCAATACGTTATTGTTTTTAATTTAAGAAAATTGAGAAAATGTTTACTTGAAAAGCTTGTAAAAAAGTGATACATTACAAACTTAGTAAGAAAATATTTAAATTGATTGTGTAACCGTGTTCCATTTGGCGTTTTGAAGGTTGCAATAAGGTTGGTTATAATCTCCCTTGATTATTTTGGTGGGTGAGGTCTGGAATAATAAAGTAATGAAATTCTATTCTAAATTGTTTTCCTAAATATTATTTACATATGATTATAGATAATTTAGGAGTTTTAAGATGTTCATAACTTTAGGTAATATCAGAAATTGGTTAATTTTATACAAATTTTAATACTACCAACTAATACGAAGTAGAATTTTCTTTAAAATAAGATATCAACTATTTTAATACCTTTGATAGAATCTAAGAAATCAACCTTTTTTATACTTTTCATTCATCCTTTAAAATATAATATGACTTATGTAATAACCAAATATGTAGTTTAATATGATGTATTATTTGCTTAAGGTGTTCTTTAAATACTACTTTCAGAATATATTAAATGCATTTTATAAAAAAAAAAACACTTCGAAGACATTTTTACAAGTTTGTTGATAAATATGTTAAAATTATGTTTAATTTAATATAAAAGACCTAATCTGCGATACCAAATTGAAAAAGGAAATAATAGTATTTGTATGTTAACATTATAAGTACAGGGATTCATGTAATGTATCATAAAGTCCTTGGATGGGATTTCCTAAAATAACTTATATTTTATGTAAATTGTAATCAAAAGTTTGGAAAAATTAAAAATTTCTAGGTTTTTCCACACTGACGGACAGGCATCTAAAGACGGATCGTTTGTATATTGTTTCTTTCTATTGTGACATTTGAAATTCTAATTATTAAAGTGGGCTACTAAGCTTTGAGTTAAATGCAAATGGCGACCTACACAATGCAGTTTAATTCCTAATTATTTAATTGTTTACCATATTACAGTCAGTGGTCACGATTTCAGCCTATACGACTGAGAGAACAGTTTAAGGATTCAATATCCAAATCACAAACCGATGAGTAATCATTAATCGACACATAGATTATATTGTTCAACTTTGCTGTTTTTTAATGTTTTATATTTTCAAACAAAAAATATTCAGCAACACAATACCTCATTGAAAAGACAAGTATTAAAATTATGTTTTAGCCTTTTATTACTTTTTGTTTCTCCAAGTATTTAGAAATTATATGACATTTCTAGAAAACTGCTTGAAATACTGGTAGTTTTAAAGACTGGAATATAAAAAAGTATTAAGAAAATAACTTCCATAATCAATATTGTTGTTAGCCATTTTGAGTTACAGTGTTTCCTACTGAAGTTAATTATGAGAAACAAAAAATTTAAGTATCTATTTACATAACTTTACTATCGCAATAATGTCAAAGTATAGTAAGTCTAAATCTTTTTTCGAATTAAGATTTCAATAAATTTGTAAAATTTAATGTAATTTGACTAAACAAATATAAATATTTAAATGTTAGAATTCTATTTCTTTTCTTATTCAAACGGGAAGTTAATAAAACCCCATTATAATCTAAGTTTGTATTAGTTTAAATATTATTATCTTTTTTATTTACATGTACTGTTACAAAAGATCACCAAGCGATTTGTCGAATTAAACAGTATTCTACAAAATAAATAAGCAGAAGTGCCTAATATGAGCAAAGATTTGCTCTGTCAAATACAAGCATACGTTTCACATTGCACCTCTGCCTGGCTGTACTCTACAGTGCTAACACTGGCGGTTTTTGTAAGACAATTAATTATTGCATTTAATAAACGTTTAGTGCACGATTCCTGTTTAAACTTAGTGTCGTTACCTTTTACTTTTATAATTAAACATAAGCAATGTTGATTGTTTTAAGCGCAAGATTGTGAGGGAGTATATTTTACCAAGATTCAACATGGTGACTGAAATGTACAATAATTGTGCTTTTTGTGTTTTTTCCCGAAATGTTGACATTCAAATTACCTTTGACACTATGTAAAACTTGGTATAAGATTATATTTTATTCTTACTAAATCACACATATCTTGAATATTAACTATTGTGGCATTGTACATTCTCTTTATATTCTTTATTCTTTATTGTGTTTTCAATTATTACCGACTGTATGGAAATATCGACACTAAATAAAAGGAAAATATGTATAACTAATTTCAAAAATATTTATTGAACTTGTTTGCAATATGTAGTAAAGGAAAACATACGTTAGAGTTAGCCACTATTCCTCTATCAAGTTAAAAGCCTGGAGTGCATTTGCTATTTCTTTTACATTTATATATATATACAGTATATCATAAACTTCACAACACTAAATACATCTGGACGGTTTGGCATCTCATGTCTCGGAACTAAATCCTTTTTAATGTCTTATCGTATCTAACCCCTTCTCCAAATGTGTCTCTAAATTTATTTTACCTTCCAACCTAAACAATACTTGCATATTTTATTAAGAGATTTTGGTTTATGAGAATATATTGGGTATTTTATTTCATATTATACTGATTGTTCTTAATGGCTCTAGTATTTTAAGTTGCAAAATTGAATCATGAACGTTGATAAAAAATAATGTTAGAGTTTTTTCCATTTCACTTTAAATCAATTTGCTGTATTATTTGAATGTTAAAAACTAAGGTTTCTATAACATCGTATATTTTTATGTAAACCTTCGTCTTTGTTTATAAGTGGAAAATAATCCACTGAAGTTTATGAATAACAAATAATACATACTAATATTAGAATATTATTGAAAGTTCTCAATTTATACATTTGCTGTACTAACCTTGTTAACTAATAAATGTAATCGAGCTTGATTCGTGAGAAATATTATTTCTAAAAGTTATAATTTAGTTGTAGCTCATGTGCCACAGAAGATGACGACTTTGTCGTTGAAACGCGTTTGGCTAATAAACGTATTTTTGTGAGAATTGTGATAATTTGTATTTTATTTTAAAAAATTTTTTAACTAATATTTAATGTACTTAATTTTACATTTTTATAAGATTTTAAAACGTAGGTTTACAGTTGTATGGCATAATTTATTCCTCTATAGTAGATACGTAATACGTAATACATGGATGTTTAATATTTTGATTTTAATTTGTAATTTCACATAACAAATTTAACAAACGTTTGTTATTTTAAAAACCTATTTGACAATTCTTTTGCAGTTGTAGCAGAGAAACCTTGCCACTTAGGCCTACTGTTATTGACGTCACTTAGGCCTAATTGTAAGACGTGCGTTTTTTTCATAAAAAACCCTCACTGTATGGAAATTTAAATATAAAAAACAACTTTAATCCATCGCAGTATTAATGCGAAGGTGAAGGTAATTGATTGGAAATATTCAGGGTGGCAGGAAATCGTCCAAGATGGAAGAACCAATAACAATTCAAAACTGCAATAACAAACTTTCTGGTTACACAGTAAGAAATCTTCAGTATTTTTACCAAACCTTTTATTTTTTCTTTTACCGCTGGACGTTGAGACTTTATGTTCTGAAACCAGACAGTCAAATATTGACGTATAATGGGTGTTGCTTTCATTACTGAATTACATGTCTTGAGACTATTGTGTATCCTAATAAAATGTTACAAAAGCATAGCTTTTAGTTTGTCAAAGTTTTAAAGATCACCATTTTTAATTAAATAAAAGAAATTAGAGTTTTATTTTCTGCAAATTTGATATTTGCAAAAATTTCATATTTGACGTTGTTTATGGTTCGAAGGACACGCATGTGGTAGTTAAGTTTAAAAAATCAAACGGACACTAAAGGTTTTAGACATATATAACGCATTTCATTAATTTCTTAGATTTTACGAGTAAAATCTTTATGAATTAAAATGTGTTTTTACTCTCCTATTTCATTTGTTTAACTAGTATAATAATAAAATAGGAATTTTCTGAACAACTGCGGAACAATTTATATTAATATTTAAATATAGGAATTGATTAAATTAAAATTGTACTAACTTATAATTTTTCTACAGAAGTTTTGTATTCATCTGAATTAATCAGGACATCTGGGAGAAGTTCATTATGCATTCATTTATCATTCCGTATTTTGTCATGACCTAAACTAAAATGGAGTTTGTTCCTGTTTTTGATTTAACAAAATTTCATTATTTAAAAATAAATGGTTTTCTACACTCATAATGCAGTTTTCAGAGAGTTGTCTAGAAATGCTTTATAACACGTTTATACCAATAGTTTTTATTTAATATCTTTTTACCTATAAATACTCGGGGAGGTCTTAGTAGGAGTAATACATGTTATATTTTTTATGTTTACAGAATAATAGAGCATGAGTTTATAAATGAAAATGGGAACTTGTAACTACTTTAGGGCTCTTTTCTCAGAAGAGACAAATCAAACATATTTTGTGTAAAGTTTTAATATTTTTAATTGCTCGTTAATTTGTAAATAAAACGTTCTACTATATAATAAGAATCTCGATACTACAATTTATTTTATGTTTTTAAATTTAAGATATTTCAGTTATCTTTTTTGACATACTTTCGTCATCATTAAAGTCCTTCTAAGTTTTCTTCTAAACAACTGGTATGCTATATGCTCTCTTCTCCTTTTTAAGAAAACATATATTATAAAAAAATACAAAATTGTATTTAATAATACTATTACTAAAAGCTTAAGTCTAGAAGTGCATCAGGAATTCCAATTCTAGTGAAATATATTTTCCACAAGTGTCTCAACAAACCTAATCCAGCCCCACAAGTGTCCCACCTGAAATGGAATCCCAGACCTGTGTAAATAATACATCACTTTGTCCTCGTCCCTATGCTTTAGACGCAACAACAGAAACTATACGGATGAAGTACAAAATGAAGTCTAAGCTCTACATTATATCATGCTGTATATATATATACATATATATATATAAATATTGTAACCGTCAATATATTAGTTCTTAATATAAAGATTGTAATATACCACTAGGAACGCTTAGCTAATAAACTGATGAGTTTAGTAATTTGGTTTCAACTGAAACTTCACACTTTAGAACCAAAAGAATAAAGGGAAGATATTTTTTTATCTCAGAGTCATAAAGGACAAATATATTAATAAAAGTAGTTTTTTAATAATATTCATTTGGAAATATTGGCGGAAAGATATAAAATGTTAAAGATTTTTTTTAAATAAACATTGACACAATCTAATTATACATGCCCGGACCCGTTTTTAAGATGGTAGCCTTCAGATTAGAAAATGTTAATTTACTTTTATTAAACAGTTGTGGGCATAGAACTTTACCAATAATTGCTAAATTAATCTCATTGTAATACGTTCAAATTCGTAATTTTTCTGAAGTTTTTCAATAATAAACATTTTTGAATTTTGGGAAATTATAAAGCTTTTCTAAAAAAAGTAAAAAGTTAATATAGGCTAGATCGAGTTGGATATAAAATAGAAGTTTTTTCAATGCTGAACATGTTTTGTATTTAAGCTTATAATGGGCCAAAACATTTTAAATGGAAGACAAAAAATAAAAGCACAGTGAGAAAATAAATACATAAATTTCAGTTATTATAGTTTTGAAATATTTTTTTGAATGAATGAATGAATTTCTTTTATATGCTTGTTTCTTTTCTTTTACAAAATAAGAAATTTTGTGCTCTTCTTCTTTATAAAAATGTACTAAAATATATACACAACTTATAGAGATAAAACTAAACTAAAACTTCAAACAAATGAAAGCTACTTTCACTGTTAGGAGTTATAAACCTGTTAGGGGCTTTATTATGTGTAAACTTATATAAACGAATGCATACTAAATCTAAATTAAACATAAAATACACATTTTGTTTAAATTAATTTACATTGGCTAGAAGTTGACAAAACCCAGCAAAATCAACAATAAACTTACATAAGGTTGTGATAAATGTTTCCCTATGGGGGAAATTCTTTGGCGTTTGAGGTTTATCTAGACCAGGGGTCTCCAAACTACGGCCCGCGGGCCAAATGCGGCCCACGAAAGGATTTGGTCCGGCCCGCAGACACCAATAAAAAAAAGTTTTGTTTTAGATTTTGAGAGTGTGCAATGCTGTTAAAAGTGCAGGAGGGGAAAAACAAATGGTTCACCAACAAGCACTGTGTGGGAAAACCCTTGACGTATCAGAAAAAAATGGAAGTAGTGTTAAAAACTGTATATTACATCAGATCACATTCTCTTAAACACAGACAGTTTAAGAACTTTTTGTCAGAAATAGAAAGCCAGTACCCAGACATCCCATATCATTGTGAGGTGCGTTGGCTAAGCAGAGGAAAGGTGCTTATGAGGTTTTTTGAGCTACGCCAAGAAGTCGACATTTTTATGATTGAACAAACAGGGCCAGTAGAAGAGCTTTCGAGTGATCAGTGGCTATGGAAACTTGCATTTCTTGTTGATATTACCACACATCTTAATATTTTAAATTTGAAACTTCAAGGTAAGAGTTCGTTTGTAAACGATTTGTTTCAACACGTGAAATCTTTCAGATTGAAACTAGTACTTTTTGAAAAACAAGTAGGAAAAACAGTTTTTGACCATATTGAAACTTGCAAAAACTTTGCTAGTGAAACAAGTGTGCCGTTTCCATCTCAATATGCAGCACAAGCTATTTCAAAACTATGTGAGGAGTTTTAAACTCGCTTTTCAAACTTTGATGAAGCAACTACATCAGAAAAGACCAACCTATTACAAAATCCATTTAAATATAAAGTTGAAGATGCTCCTGCAGAACTTAAAGATCTTATGTCAAATGAAAACTTAAAAGAATACTTATCCGAATGTTACAAAAATGAAGATCGTCCTTTTCACAGGTATGTAACTAAGTTGTAATATTTTTTTTTTAATACCGAAATTTAATTTAGCGATGATTTCAAAACAATAAAAAGTTTTGCGAGAGAAATGATAACTATATTTGGTTCCACATAATTTATATTTGTGAGCAAACCTTTTCGAAGATAACACATGTGAAATCAAAATACAGGTCAATGTTGTCAGATAAGCACCTAAAAGCTATGCTCACTATTGGAACTACAAATTTTAATTCAAAATGGACAGACATTGTGAATAAAAAACTGCTGCACACATCTCACTAAGAATAAAGACATAATTTTCTTTTCAAAAATGCTTGTGTTACTTATTTTAAGTTTAAATAAATAAGTATGATTCTCCTGAGTGTTTTGTCTTTTGACCTTTGTATTTAAAATGCTTATTTATTTAACTTTAACCAATAAAAATAATTATGTTGGTATAAAAAAGAGTTAAAAATCGTATATAAGTTAGACTCAGAGACACTTAAAATTTATGTTTAAAAATTTATTTATTTGTAAAAATAGACTGGAAATGCTTAAAAACACTGTTTCCATGTGTCAAATTTTCCATCCGGGGGGACAAGTCGCCCAGACCCTGTTGGCCCGCCATACCATCTCGAAATTTCAATACGGTAATTTGGCCCTTGGGTAAAATAGTTTGGAGACCCCTGATCTAGACGACCACTAGGTAGTAGTAGCCTCTCCGACGTGCCTCCAGCTGTACTTTCAGGGTTAGGTTCAGAAGATTTCGGAATTGCCCCTTTCTTCTTGTCCGTCCCTTTGGCTGGAACTCGTCCTAAACTCTTGTCGGCAGGGGAATGTACATAATGTATCTCCACTAAACGAATGAAAAACAGCCAAATTATTCACCACAATTCCTTGTTTAATTTCCTTTTCAAGAATGGAAAACTGTTTTAAGATCCTACTTAACGACAATGTAAACAAAATCTGCATTAACTTACAACCGTAATACACTTAATAAAGTACTTTTGTTTGATTATAAAAGTCCCTGTTCGGGCGCCAATTTTGTGATGCCTTTTTCCCTATGGGGGAAATTCTTTGGCACTCAACAAATATTTTTTTAGCCTCGGATACTCCGGCCAATGGCTGGGTTTTATTTCCAGGGGTTAAGAATGGAGGGGGAGGAGATGGGTCAGTGCGGCCTAATCTTAGAGAACGTGCTCTTGAGATATTAGGACCAAATTAATCATAGCCAAGGAAGGTCATAAGGAAAATATGGTACAACGTGGGCGATAGCAATTTACTTGTAACGAAATTCGAACGAAAGGCTTTTGTATGCGAGTTCTCACTACACATAACCCTACAACCACGACCTGAATTTGTATGTGAGTTCTTACTGTACAAATCTTAAGATCCGTTTCAAAATCTTTATATTTTAATAAGGCAAGTAAAAATTAAACTGCTTGTTGTACGCTGAACAACGAGTCAAGGGTGAGGACAATAGACATGGACTCAATTGTGTAGTAAAAATACATATTTTTACTTATTTTCTAAATTCCTTAAACACTATGACAATAACTAGTTATCGACACTTGACTGTGTCGAAATTAGTATCTGATTGTAAGCAATCTTAATAATTTGTTTCACATCTATAAAACTTAATTTACATCTTAGCTATATATTACAGTTTTATTCTCGATATAGCTCGTACATGGTTTAGTTTGGTAAGTAACCAATCACAATAATCCTTTATGATAAATATTCCTGAAAATGAGATGTTTACAAATGATATGTAATGTATTAGATATGATAACGATTTTAACAAAGAAACAAACGTGAGTAACAATAAAAACTACATATGGATACTATTTACAAGTATTAAATAAATAAACTTTTAACGTCTTATTTGAAAAAGTACATCAGTAGGTATTCTTGTACCAGTATCGGTAGTAGTGTATTATGTCTATTATGTGTATTAATATTACTTGATGTTTTTGATATCAGCTGTTCCAATTAATTTATTGAACTAAAACAATGCATTGTTGCCATATAATGTTTGCGGCTATTCTCGGTTGAAAGCAATAACATAAGGAACAGAACAAAACAGCGAAGATAAACTTTTCCTTAAAAATGAATACCTATAAATTCTTAGAATTGATTATGGAAGGTTTTTATTTGTATAGCTATTGATATTTACATCGGCTGATATCAATAATTTAGTTAGGGCTGTAAACGTAAACTATGTTGTCATTGTACTTCAGGAATGTTACTGAGAAACAATAGGTTATATGAAAAATAATACTAATAAATGTATTATTAATATTATTAATCACAGTGTGATGAAAAGTATCGTTAATCACACGGCCAAAAGTGGCTTTTCGATCCTCGTTAAACTTGAGCTAGTATCAAAAAGCGTCACTTTCGGTCCTAGTGATGAAATATACTATTTTGTGTCGCACCTTCCTTTACTTCTTTGATGTTTACGTTATTAAAAGTAAAAGCTGAAAATATTTCAAAACTAATTTTCATTTCTAACCAGGTTATTGATTTTAAAATAATGGCGAAATATATTTAATCGATGCCCGTGAATTTTTAACTGCATTCACTTGTAAAGCTTTGTTCCTTTATAAGAGAACATCTATGTAAACATAAGAGTTTATCAAATAACAATGGCGAATGGGCGAGTTTAATGAAGGCAAATTTTCTAACTGTTCAATAAACTATTTAAAGAACACTTATGAAAATACAGTAGTACTGCACAAAGTTATGAACTATAAACAATACAAAATATAGGGTAGTAAGATATGGACGCTAATGATGAACCTTTTGTCCTTCCGGGATCTAAGTTCCACTGTCTGATACGCTCGCTCAGGCAAGGTTTGTAAATTGAGTAAAATTTAAACTCAATTAAACATCAGAAAACTTAAAAAAACACTATTTCCGACAACACACTACACATGTAATCTACTACATTCAAGGAATTACTGAAATCGTGATTGTATTTGCTTCGTACCATCGAATTTTTTATCGTCACCCCCAAAGAGTTGTAGTAGAAGTTAAGATTGTTAATAAAAAATATATTTAATTATTTTAAAATACTACAGACGTGCGAAGTAATACTATTGTATACCTAAAGAAACTAAAGTCAAATTTGTAAGAGCAAAGCATTCTAATCCTAAAGTCTTACGTAATTTTTAAGACTTTAAAAAAATATTTAATTGCATTTTTACGTTTTGTGTAAGTTTACTTTATGTAAGATCAAAACTTTAATTTTTTTGTACAATTTTGTTATTTTTATTTTGTTATTTACTAACCGAACCATTGCGCTTTGCTACTCGTAGAAAGAAAATTATCTACCTTGAAGACAAAATTTTTTTTCAACGATTAATCTTATTGTGTATAGATTAATATTCTTTTGGAGTTAATTAGTATGAAAAGAACTAATTTATTACGATAAATCAATACTTCCTTTTTCGATTGTCCATCAAATTATGATTTTTTTCGATAACATGCTATAAAATTAAGACTTGCATGAAAAAAAAAAGGTTTTGAGTTACACCATAACCAACAGACATAATATATACCTTTATTATAATATAGTATAGATTAATAATAACACGGGATTTTCAATTACTTAAACAAAATGCATCGTAACAGATATCAACTCTTAAATTATTGTACAGTGTCATAGCAACACAGCACTTTGTATAGTGACAGTGCAGTGGGGTAGAGGGTGTAAGCATATGGGATTATATAGAGGTATGATTATCCTCCAGACATGACATAGTGAAGAGGTTTAGCTTGTCGTACCTTCCTTTACTGCTTCAATGTCCTCGGGAAATATACTGTCCAAGATTACAGCTGGAAATAGTTCAACGTTAATTTTGAGTACTCTGTAGTTGCATCAAGGTCACTGATTTCAAAGACATTTATATTAAAAGTGGGAAGCTTTTTGGGTAGCAATGACAAGTAATAATAAGTAAATGTGACATTTGGCAGTAACAAGTTTAAATACCCGCTATTTTGAATGGCTAAAGGAAATAGGTTCATTTTTATCCATTCAATTGTACAACAAGTTTTAATACAAGCACACAAGTCCACCTTTGATTGAAGAAGATTGTATTGGCAAAAACTACTAATCATTACATACGTTTACGTAAACATATTAAGAAAATATTTGGGAATTTAGATTTGAGCATTACACTCCCAAATTGTCTATCTCGCTCAGAATGTTTAATTAAATCTAAGACAGTATACTTTGATAATTCTGAGACATTTACTTGCCAGATGTAATACAACTTTTAGTTAAACCAATAATATTTAATGTCAGACCTAATAAAGATCTTAACAAATATCTATATGCTAAAACGTCTACATAAAATAAAAAGTGTTCTTTCAATTATAATTAATAATTGCATATTTGTAACAAACGCCTAATTAACCACTGAAAATATGTAACCATTAAAATGTTTAGAATCTATAAGTTGGTCAATAAAAGTATGTCAAAACATACTAGGTAGTTATAAACAGGACAGACATGCAAAACATCACAAGCAAACGTCTACTATAACGTAAGAAATAAATGATACGTAAAACACGTACATATTTTATTCTAATTAAAACGTAGTTCCAGCAGGTAATTACTTATTTGTACAAGCTAGATCAAACATCCGTTTTCTCTATTCCTCATCATCTTGTTTTTTATACGTTGTGCAACGATCTTGAAACAAGTTTTAAATTAATTGATTTTATATAGCGGAAAAGTATCAGGTATTTCAGGACAAAACTGAAAACGTATACTTGTTACATTCATTAGATAATGTATTGACAAGTTTCACTTTCGGGTTTCGAGAATACTGAAGTTTGAAGTTGAGTTGTCAGCAATGTGTATGGTACCAAAATTGCATCCATGAAAATTTTAAAGTCAGAAACTAGCAACATCCAAACAGCAATATTGATTCATTTTTAAATTTTAATTTAATTTTATAATAACCTTAATTCGAAAATAGAATCAGTATATGAGGTTATGTTCGTCTCAAAACTTTTGATCCGATGTAGTTTGTTTTAAGTTATATGAGTATTTCTAACACCAGTATTTTTTACTGGCAGTTGTTACTAAGTCTCTAAGATCTCACATGGAATACCTGCTCTCAAGTTTTCCTCATGATCAAAGCAAGAGCAAATTTCCTTGTGTATTGTAAGTTGAGTAAAGAGGAATTCTTCTACATTCTTCTAACAACTTACAACAACTAGTAGGTACATTTAAATGGTAAGTTTGGAGACAATTTAAATAAATAAACATATCAAAATAATATAAAATAACATTTTGTACAATTCATAATTCGCAAAATTGATGGAACACATGTAATATCTACCCGTTATTTTAACTCGTATTCTTTGAATAAACACATAAAAAATATAGTTTTTTTCGAATTTCATATAAAGAAAATCTTGGTAAATATTTTTTCAAAATATATAATGTTTTAAATGACAATTTTTAATTATTTTTCTTCTTCATAAAGTGATTAATAAATCTGTCCGTTGGTTTAAATATAAAAACCTCTCTCCAACCAGTTCCCTGACAATGAAACGGTAAGTGTTTTTCTCGGATTCCCCAGGGTAAACTTGTTTACAATTGTGCACTTTTAGTTCCATTTAATTTAATTTAACTTCTTTTTTACAGCAACCTTTTTTCAAAGCTATGTTAACCCAATAGCATCATATAATACAGTCTGGACTACTAATTCAGTCAAATTGTGTTTTTAGCAGGAATGTTTTGGGGTAGTTTTGGCGTCTTCCATTTTATATGTTTTTTGTGGATGCTGAATCCGAATCTGAGGTTTGCCTACATAATTTCTTGTCGCAACATTGAAAAACATGTAAAAAATCTCATGTTTTGGCGGTTTTTTGCTTATAACTCGAAAACTATAAACTTGTTTTCCCCAACAACCCACTTTTTCACTCAAATAATTAAGTTTATTATTAATGGCTGTCAATTAGTGAATTCCTTCCATTTCTCTGCAAATGTCTTATTTAGATCGTATATGTGAAAAGGTATGGGTAATTTTTTTTTAAATTACATATGATAATGTTCAATAATTATAACACTCACAACTTAAAATGTGTAATAGACACCACCATTTTTGTTTTGTTTTATAAATTATAGTCTATAACTTTATAAAGATAAATTATAGCATTATGAAAATAATAATTTAATCCGAAGGTCAATATTTAAAATTGGGCAACGTTAACAGAATGAAACAAATTAGAACCAAGTTAACCTGATCATAGAATGATAACAAGGAACGTTCTGATAAGAAACAATTTTTAATTTATGCCTTTGATTTCATTCTGCACTTTCTCTTCTATTACTTCTGTCTTGTGTTCTAAAAGTATCGAACGAATGCGTTAGCAGATTTTTATTTTCTTATCACAGAAAGTCATGGTTCTTAAAAGGCTTCAATTTGATGTATCACAAGCCGAATGTATTCATTACTCATTTTTGAGATGGTGTGGTAGGAGGGGGATGGGGTTTTGGGATTTTGTAACTAGGTTTTCTATCGTTCCGCCTGATGGTGAATAATTGTCCTTAGATCAGATTTTGGATATATTTTTCCGTATTTTAAATAATATAAAGTTATCAAAGAAACTTACTAAATTACAATTGTGAGCGTATGACTGTGTTAGGTAATTTCCATTTTATTACCATATAGTTTCATGGTTTTTTAAGTTCTTTCCAATGGTAGGTCACAAGATAAGGGTTGCTATTTAAAAAATTATAGTTGCCCCCTGTATCATCCCCCCTTTCAAAAAGGGGGACAACATTTTTAACCTCTTTAAACACAATAAAAAGTGTTGTAATAGGCAGAGGTTTTGTGTCGATTTAGAAAGAAATTTAAATTATATCGAGGTATATTACGATTTATTTTACACTCTGTATATGGAGAGGTCAGCAAGCTTTATAATAAATGTGTTATTCTGAGACCCAGTGAAAACATGCATGATAAAGATTCAAACCCTTATAAACTGATAGTTCTATTAGTAAAAATAATAAAATAAGAAATATAACACTTTATTTTTTATAGTATTGGATTTAAAAATGATACAGGCCCATATCATAGTAAAAATCCTGAAACTTTGTATGGAAGTTATCGATATTAAATTTAATAATATGGTAGATTTGTGCAAATGAATTACCAATGGGTATATTTAGCACAATTGGCATATTATCGACACAATTGGAGATAATATATGTACCTCTTTCTTTTCTGTGTTTTAGGTTATCTTTTAATTATGTTGAATGTTCTATTTTATTATCGTTGATTATTTTTACATTTGTCATCAATTTGTGTGTCAAAATCAGTACGGGAAATTTAACATTGTCTTAAAAGTAAAATGTCATACAAACTAAGGCCAAAAATGACGTCTGACAATGTTACCCCAATTATAATTATGGTTGTATGTGGGTAATTACTGTACATTGACATGGGTATAAAATAAAATAAAACTAAACATTCTACAAAAGTAATAAACATATTGTATTTTTAAAATGTTACTCTTAATGTTTATCATAACAACAAGTCGATTGGAGTATATTTGGTGACTAACAGTAGTTCAAACTATCTTTCTCCACTATTTGGGCCAAAATAAATAAGAAAATTCTAATATATAAGCTCTTGAAATTATAACTTTGATCTACCCTTAAAATGTAGCCTATTTATAAGTTCTGGCTGTTTGATAGATGCTGTAAATCACCTTAAAAATAATATTATATAACTTTAGTTTTGTAGCTTGTGGTAAATTAATTTAATTTATATTTATTTTGTAGGGGTAGCAACCACATTTCAACAACTTAGAATGTAGTAATTTTAACGACTGAACACTTTTGGCAATGATATGGGTAAAGTGTGAAATGTTTAGTGATATCGCTCTAATAGTTTTTAAGTCTATAGAGGACAAAGGAACAAAGAAGCTAAGAAACAAAGAAGCAAGGAAGAATAGAAACATAGAAACATTTATTTGTATATATGGATACTATCCAGATATTAGTTTCACTTACTACATTAGGATATAGAGAGTGGAATCAAGTTTTCCAGTAGAATTTTCAAAACCTGACCAAAACAAATTGTTTTAACTTTTAATTTAAGTTCTTAAAATAAGAAAACTTTAATATATCAGCTCATGAATTTAAAACTTTGATCTACCCACAAAATTTAGCCTATTTATGAATTCCGGCTGTTGGATAGATGCAGTAAATCCATGCTATATGTTAGTTTTATTGCTTTATAGTTGTAGATGAATTTGACTGGCAGTCAAGTAAATGGTCACAGAAAAGACAATTGAAAGAATTTCATCTTATTTTTATGGTATACAAATGTATTTAACAAAATATAAAATGGCCTTTATTAACTGTAAAAATGTAAAATCTAAAATGTATTTCCAAAAGTATAAAAGTTATAAGTTTCTCTTCATAAATATTCCTGAGAATAAAATTATTAATATTGGTAAAAATATACCTCTACATTATTTATGAAATAAAAGATTAGTATTTGGATGTAACTACATTAGCTGAAATTGTCTTCAATTATCAAAATATCAAAGTGACCTAAAAGCAAGTTTGAACAAACTCTGTATCCTTTGTAATTAATGCATATGCTGACAACCCCTTTCAACAAATAAAATCCATCAAACGTTTTATTTTTATTGCAAATCAAAGAAAACTGCGTAAAACATTTCAAACGTACGTTTTAAATCATATACAGATAATTGTATGTATCTAACAATAGATTCAACTAACTTGTTTGTGCTTCTAACAAGATATATATACGCCAAAAATGTTCAAATGCAATAATAATTCTTATTTAACTAATTAATATAAATAAACCCATATGTAAAGCAGAATTACTTAAACGAATTGACGAAATTAAAGTGCTTTCGAACAAAATTAACACTTTTTAATGAACTTTTGGAATTTAAAAATGAAATACAGACTTAGTTTGGACTAAGCATGTCATACAACCTAACATCAAAGGAAGAGTTAAATGTGAAAGCAATTTATAGTGTAAATAAGAACCGTTGGTCTTGCTTGTTTTGTTAATGTACGTATTAATCAAATTTTGCCCGTCACATAATGGACAATGACCACACGTATTCGAGTTTTGATAAAAATTTTAAACCTTTAATTGTATGCAATAAAGGCACATACATGGACGCCGCTGAGGAATACGAAATATACAAGGCATTTAAATTTAAAGATGAACTATTAAATGACCAGCTGAACTTCAAATCCAATAGGCTTTATGATACTGCGATAAGCGTTGACAATAAGATTACTTGAATCAACAGTTCAGTAGTTGGTCAACCTTCCAACGGTGCGCACCGATTCCTCGCATCAATATATGTTTTTGTTAAATGACATGTGTGTTTGTGTTTGTGAAGTGTTTTTAATGTAATATATGACGACCTGATCTTCAGAGAAGCCACACGATTTAACATAGATTCCGAAACGCGTTGCAATAATATATAAAGGAAGTCACACGACGGAAATACGAAGGTAAATATAATAATGTTTACTTTAATGTACGTAGTTTCATTTCTACCTCAACGGGTGTAAAATTTTATACTTTAATTAAAAAATACTTTCAAACACACGTTTAGTGGACAAATACAAAGGTTGTTCATGTATAATATACTGTCTTTCTAGCACATAATACATATCTAGCTCAGAATTATAATAGGCTGATTAAAACTGTGACAATCAATATCTCTGAACCAGGTAGAAAACAACAATGAAAATTTGTAAAACCCAATACAAGCAATATACTCGTAGATAATTTGTTCTAGCTATTTTTGGTTCTATGTGTCATATGACGTGTTAGTGCTTTGATGTCAATGTCAACTTGGTCAACATTTGGACGGTGGGTGGTACGTACAACTTGCACACCTGCAAAAAAACTGTCGTCTTTAGGGGTAGCACTCAACAACAAAAAACAGTACACAATAATATTGACCAAACACGAAAAACAACAAACATAATAAAATTTTCTCCATAACCACAGAAAAATATGAGGGGTTGCCTCTTCAATATTGAAGATATCCCAAAAATGTAAACGCTATATACCAAATGTTAATTCCTAATTATATCCACAAACTATTTATTAACTACATAGACTATAATTTTTCAATATCTGTTAACCATTTGTATTATCCGAAACGTAAAAATGAAAATTTGAAACCTGAAAAACACACAAACATATCTGAACTATAAGACTTCGCAGTCTCAGGCCAAGATCCAATTATTTGTATCAAAAGCTTTAAACATTAAATACACAAAAATATTGGAGTTTTTATACAGGAAAACAACGTCTAAGTGCTGGCTAAGCTGATTGCACAAACAATGTTGCATTCTTTAGTACTAAAAGTTCATATAATTATATTAGTTAAGTATGGAGTAGAAGAGGGTTATCGTATTGTTTGAGGGTATATGTATGTTAAGTTGTACTTTGTTGTATGATGTAAAACATTTGTATACTCTTTTCTTAACATTTTTAACGTACGGCCAATTACTGATGAAGTAGGAATTTAATTAGAGTCGCCAGTAATGAAGCTTATACCAGCTAGTTATGCGACAAATAAGTACATTCTCATACACGAAATTGAATCTCATCGCCTTTGGCATCGTTGGAATTCCAGCTCAATTTACTAATAAGTTATTTATTCTGCACTTATAATTTTCCTTTATTTGTGGAATTAACTTCTTCTTTGATCCTTCACTGCTTTATATTATACTTTGTTACTCAATGAATGTTATAAATCTTTCAATTAATTTACTAATCTTCAAATGGTCCTATTAATTTCCCCTCTACTATTACTACTGGGTCTTACTGCTACTTACAAGCAGCAGTAAGACCCAGTAGCAGTATAGGGGAAACTAATAGGACCATTTGAAGGTCTGTAAATTAATTAAACAATTTTACAATAATGGTTCAGGAAGTAAGGTTTAAATAAATAAATAGTACAACATTTGTTTATATTTTTTCTTTATTATATCTATAATATTTTTAAGCATTTAAATAAAATTAAGAAAAGACACAACTTTAAGTTGATAACATATATATCACTTTAAAAATATAAATAAGATTTGTTTACCTTTTTTATTTGTTTAAATAGTTTTTAACCTAAGTAATATTCGTTTCTTATAATCAGCTTGATGCTTATCTTCAAATTAAATATACATTTTTTGTGGGAGCTCCGTAGAAAAACCTAACACTTTTAATATCATAAGTTTGTCTGTCTGACACGTCAGATTTTCACCAAAACAGAGAAAGTTTGACACATTTATTAAGCTTGTTAACATAGTAGGTTCCAATCATCTAAACTAAAATAATAATTACAATGAATTTGTGGACACCTACGTTTAGCAAAACCCGAAGATTTGCCTTAACTATCTTTCAAAGTACTACTTTCCACTACAAACTATCAAACAAGAACTCTAAAGTAGCAAGAAAAAAGTAATTTCATCAACTGATGGTACTCGTATATTGTAAGAACACTTTTACATTTTTGTTTGTTTATTTCGAATTAAATCGAAATCGACTCGTTCAGTTTAGATAAATCTTGTGTTAAGCAAGGTTGTCTAGTTCGGATATCATAATTAATTATGAACTACGACTCTTCAAGCATTTTCAAAATTGTAATTGAATAGGTGAAACAGCCCGAGTGGGACCCTTGTATGCATTATGCTGACTAAAGTACTTAAATAAACAAACATAGAAATGTAAATATCGTTAGCAACGAAAGTATTAGATTCCTTTTTAAAATGAAAGTAACGGAGTACAACTATTTCCACATTCGATTACGTTAGAAACATAAAGAATCCCATCGCATTCTGAGTGACAATATAATAAAGACGTAAAACCCAACACATC
>JAGFPH010004370.1:10035-36194 GCA_018207615.1 Philaenus spumarius | reverse complement strand
ATAAAAAATAAAGTGCTATATTTCTGATTTTATTATTTTTACTAATAGAACTATCAGTTTATAAGGGTTTGAATCTTTATCGTGCATGTTTTCACTGGGTTTCAGAATAATACATTTATTTCTTATCAAGCTTGTTAACCTCTCCATGTACAGAGTGTAAAATAAGATGTGATCCACCTCGATATAATTTAAATGGCTTTCTAAATCTACACACAACCTCTGTCATACCTATTATAACATTTTTTATTGTGTTTAAAGAGGTTAAAATTGTTGTCCCCCTATTTAAAATAAGGGATACTGGTGACAGCTATAATTTTTAAATAGCAACCCATATCTTGTGACCTACCATTGGAAAGCACTTAAAAAACATTGAAACTATATGGTAATACAATGAAAATTACCCAACACATTCATTCGTTAGTCATACGCTAAAAAATTTTATTTAGTAAGTTTCTTTGATAACTTTATATTATTTAAAATACGGAAAAATATATGCAAAATCTGATCTAAGGACAATTAATCACCACCAGGCGGAACGATAGAAAACTTAGTTACAAAATCCCAAAACCCCATCCCCCTCCTACCACATTATCTCAAAAATGAGTAATGGATACATACGGCTTGTGATACAGTACATCAAATCGAAGCCTTTTAAAAACCATGACTTTCCGTGGTAAAAAAAGAATCTGTTAACGCATTAGTTCGATACTCTTTAACAGGACAGAAGTAATGAAATTAAAGTGAAAGTGCAGAATGCAATCAAAGGCATAAATTAAATTTTTTTCTTATCAGAACGTTCCTTGTTATCATTCTATGATTAGGTTAACTTGGCTATAGTTTGTTCATTCTCTTAACATTGCCCAATTTTAAATATTGACCTTCTGATTAAATTATTATTTTCATAATGTTATAACTCATCTGTATAAAGTTATAGACAATTATTTATAAAACAAACAAAAAATGGTACTGTCCATGCATTACACATTTGGGAGTGTTATAATAATTGAACATTATTATATGTAATTTAAAAAAAATTACCAGTACTTTCTCACATATACGATCTAAATAAGATATTTGCAGATAAATGGAAGGAATTCACTAATTGACAGCCTTTAATAATAAACTAAAGTTTTTCACTGAAAAAGTGGGTTGTTGGGGAGAACAAATTTATAGTTTTCGAGTCATAAGCAAACAACCGCCAAAACATGAGATTTTTTACATGTTTTTCAATATTGCGTCAAGGAATTATGTAGGCAAACCCCATATTCGGATTCAGCACCCCAAAAAACATTTAAAAAGGAAGACGCCAAAACTACCCCAAAAATTTCCTGCTAAAAACACAATTTGACTGGATTAGTAGTCCAGACTGTATTATATATGATGTTCTTGGATTAATATAGCTATCGTTTCTTATATTTTTATTCCGGCGAAACCGGTTACGAGAGCTAGTATAATACTAATTTGAAAACGGATACATTTGGTTTGAATAAAGGTTGCTGCAAAAAAAAAGTTAAAAGTGCACAATATTGTAAACAAGTTTACCCTGGGGAATCCGAGAAAAACACTTTCCGGTTTATTGTCAGGGAACTGGTTGGAGAGAGGTTTTTATATTTAATCTAATAACGGACAGATTTATTAATCACTTTACGAAGAAGAAATATAATAAAAAAAATGACATTTAAAACAGGATATATTTTGAAAAATTATTTACCAAGATTTTCTTGATATGGAATTTGAAAAAAAAACTATATTTTTGATGTGTTTATTCAAAGAATACGAGTGAAAATTACGGGTAGGTATTTCATGTGTTCCACCAATTTTGCGAATTATGAATTGTACAAAATGTTATTTTATATTATTTTGATACGTTTGTTTATTTACATTGTCTCCAAACTTACCATTTAAATGTACCTACTGGTTGTAAGTTGTTAGAAGAATGTAAAGTGTTTGATCATGAGGAAAACTGGAAGAGTGCAGGTATTCCATGTGAGGTCTTAGAGACTTAGTAACAACTGCCAGTAAACAAATACTGGTGTTAGAAATACTCATATAAAACAAACTATATCGGATCAAAAGTTTAGAGACTAACATAACCTCATATACTGATTCTATTTTTGAATTAAAGTTGTTATAAAATTAAAATTAAATTGAAAAATTAATCGATATTGATGTTTGGATGTTGCTAGTTTCTGACTTTAAAATTTGCATCAATTTGTGATCATACACATTGCTGACAACTCAACTTCAAACTTCAGTATTCTCGAAACGCAATAGTGAAACTTGTCAATACATTATCTAATGAATGTAACAAGCATACGTTTTCAGTTTTGTCCTGAAATACCTGATACCTTCCACTATATAAACCAATTATTTTAAAACTTGTTTCAAGATCGTTGTACATGGATTGTACAAGCAAGATGATTAGGAAACAATGTAAAGAAAAAACGGATGTTCGATCTGTAAACATGGAGCTTGTACAAATAAGTGATTACCTGCTGGAACTACGTTTTAATTAGAATAAAAATATGTAGGATGTGTTTTACGTAACATTTATTTGTTACGTTATAGTAGACTTATGCTTGTGATGTCTGGCATGTCTGTATCCTGTATATAACTACGTACTATGTTTTGACATACTTTTATTGACCAACTTATTGATTCTAAAAAATTTAATGGTTACATATTTTCAGTGGTTAATTAGACGTTTGTTACAAATATGCAATTATTAATTAGAATTGAAAGACAATCTTTGTTAACATCTTTGTTAGATCTGACATTAAATATTATTGGTTTAACTAAAAGATTTATTAAATCTGGCAAGTAAGTGTCTGAGAATTAACAAAGATTACTGTCTTAGATTTAATTAAACATTCTGAACAGAGATAGATAATTTGGGAGCATAATGCTCAAATCTAAATTCCCAAATATTTTCTTAATGTGCTTATAGTAATAGCAAAACGGGAGTGCCGATGGAGGCCAGGTCAAGTCCCCTCGCTTGGCCCTCCATCGGCACTCCCGTTTTGCTATTACTATACGTGATTAGTAGTTTTTGCCAATACAATCTTCTTCAATCAAAGGTGGACTTGTGTGCTTGTATTAAAACTTGTTGTACAATTGAATGGATAAACAATGAGCAGGTATTTAAACTTGTTACTGCCAAATGTCACATTTACTTATTATTACTTGTCATTGCTACACAAATAGCTTCCAACTTTTAATTTAAATGCCTTTGAAATCAATGACCTTGATGCAACTACAGTACTCAAAATTAACGTTGAACTATTTCCAGCTGTAATCTTGGACAGTATATTTCCCGAGGACATCGAAGCATTAATGGAAGGTACTACAAGCTAAACCTCTTCACTATGTCATGTCTCGAGGATAATCTTACCTCTATATTCCCATTTGCTTACACCCTCTACCCCACTGCATTGTCACTATACAAATTGCTGTGTTGCTATGACACTATACAATTATTTGTGTAAGAGTTAATATCTGTGTTGATGCATTTTGTTTAAGTCCTTGAAAATCCCGTGTTATTATTAATCTATACTATATTATAATAATGGTGTATATGTTTGTTGGTTACAGTGTAACTCAAAGCCTTTTTTTTCATGCATGTCTTAATTTTATAGCATGTTATTGAAAACATCACAATTTGATGGAAGATTGATTCATAGAACATCGTCATTGATGGCCAGTATTTCATACTAATTACCACCAAAAGAATATTAATCGGTACACAGTTAATTGTTGAACAAAATTTTGTCTTCAAGGCAGATAATTTACTTTCTACGAGTACCGAAGCGCAATGGTTCGGTTAATAAATAACAAAATTGTATACAAAAACTAAAAATTGTGATCTTACAAAAATTAAACCTACCCAAAACATAAAAATGCAATTCAATATTTTTTAAAGTCCTAAAAATTACGTAAGACTTTAAGATTAGACTGCTTTACTCTTAAAAATTTTACTTTGGTTTCTTTAGGTACACAATAGCATTACTTCGTCTGTAATACTCTGCAATTATTTTAAAATAATGAAATATTTTTTAAAATTAATAATCTTAACTTCTACTACAACTCTTTGGGGGCGACGATCCAAGATTAAGGTGATAACAAGCAAATGCAATCATTATTTCAGTAATTCTTTGAATGTCGTAGATTACTTGTGTAGTGTGTTGTCGGAAAATATCAGACAGTGGAACTTAGATCCCACATTAGCGTTCATTTCTTACTACTCAATATTTTTTATTGTTAAAGTTCATAATTTTGTGCAGTACTGCTGTATTTTAATAAGTGCTCTTTAAATAGTTTTTTGAACTGTTAGAAAATTTGCCTAAACTAAACTCACCCAGTCGCCATTGTTATTTGATAAACAAACAAAGATGTTCTCATATAATGGAACATAGCTTTAGAAGTGAATGAAGTTAAAAATCACGGGCATCGATTAAATATATTTCGACATTATCTTAAAATCAACAACCTGGTTTAAAATTTAAATTAGTTTTGAAATATTTTCAGCTTTTACTTTTAATAACGTAAACATCAAAGTAGTAAAGGAAGGTGTGACACAAAATAGTATATTTCATCACTAGGACCGAAAGTGACGCTTTTTGATACGAGCTCAAGTTTAGCGAGGATCGAAAAGACACTTCTGGCCCTTGTGATGGACGATACTTTCATCACACTGTGATTAATAATATTAATAATACATTTATTATTATTATTTTTCAAATTACCTATAGTTTCTCAGTAACATTCCCGAAGTACAATGACAACATAGTTTACGTTTACAGCATTAACTAAATTATTGAGATCAGCTGATTTTAATATCAATAGCTATACAAATAAAAACCTTCCATAATTCAAGAATTTATAGGTATTAATTTTTAAGAAAAAGTTTATCTTGTCTTCGCTGTTTTGTTCTGTTCTTATGTTATCACTTTCAACCGAGAATAGCCGCAAACATTACATGGCAACAATACATTGTTTAAGTTCACTATATTAATTGGAACAGCTGATATAAAAATCATCGCGTAATATTAATAGGCATAATACACTACTACCGATACTGGTACATGAATAAACGTACTGATGTACTTTTTTTTAAATAATGCGTTAAAAGTTTATTTATTTGATACTTGTAAATAGTATCAATAAGTAGTTTTTATTGTTACTCACGTTTGTTTCTGTGTTAAAATCGTTATGATATCTAATAAATTACATATCATTTGTAATCATCTCATTTTCACGAATATTTATCATAAAGGATGATTGTGATTTGGTTATGTACCAAACTAAACCATGTAGGAGCTATATCGAGAATAAAACTAAGATATAGCTAAGATGCGTAAATTAAGTTTTATAGATGTGAAACAAATTATTAAATTTGCTTACAGTCAGATACTAATTTCGACACAGTCAAGACGTTAGTTATTGCCATAGTGTTTAATAAATTTAGAAAGTAAGTACAAATCTGTATGTTTTACTACTCAATTGAAATAAACGGTCACAACTTGAGACAACTGAGTTCAAAATATTTAGCAACTTTGTCAACTAGGATAAATATATTTTCACTGGAAGGTATTTAAAATAGGATTAGGCTATTAATATTCTTCACTTATTTTGATACTTCCTTTGCCTATTATATCTAAAGAATCCTATATACGAATATAAAAATACATACATATATATTTGAAGTTTTCTTGTTATAAACTGCAGACAGATAGCGTTGCTTTAAAGAAAAAGGATTAGAGATCACTCATTGTTAACTGCTCCACTTCTTTTTAAAACGATTATATAATTTCCGTACCTTAAAACAAAACTAAATATATATATATTTTCTGAATGCACTGGATTTATTGTTAGAACAAACTATGTATGATGTAAAATAAAGTAGTTTGTAAAACAATGCAACGGGGGAATGTGATACGATTACTGGTTTGTAAAGAAGCTCAGTCTACCGTTCTGAATTTATTGAAGGTAAACACATTATTTGAAAACCTAAATAACAATAAAAAATACCGTTTCACCAATAGTTATTCTTAACAAAAAACATACAATAGTAAGAACAAGCAGCTTATAAGTACACATATACCACATTATATTATAACATGCATATACCATACACATATTATATTTTATATAATAAATATGTATATTGTACTCTCGTATAAAAGTTCAACTACCGCGTTATTTCAAAGAAAGGTAAAGTGACTGAAGATATTCTATCTACTATTTTCATAAACATAAAATTTGTGTGTGTTTATTTCTTAGGATTATTTAAAAAAAAATCATTATATAATTTCGATGAAACTTTTACACAGACTTTACGAAGGTTCTGCCTCTTACTGTTGCGCAGACAACATTGAATGTTATACAAATTAATTTCAATGTATACGTTGTTTGTGTTGTAATGTTTAAATGTTGCAACAGTTGTTTAATGTTCTGATGACCTCGTGTGAGGGATAATTTCAACACCTAATGATGGATGAGTGAAATTATCAGAAACTGCGGTATAGTTTTTAGCACAAAGAGTGAATCACTTGACGGACATATAACGGTCATATTTTGTTAAAATTTCAGTGTTTAGCATGATGTTTTTAACATTACGGTCAATATTTCAGCGATTCTGGGGTCTTTTCACAATGGGCACAGGTGTAACTCAAAACTACTAAAATTATTGTTCTTTAGTAGTCAGGCAATAAGAATTGATTGACTTGCATACATTTGTATGTTTGTTTATTAGGATAATCTAAAAAAAAAAAATAAGTATCTAATGTCGATGAAACTTTTACTGGTGTGTTTAGCATTTTTCTTTTTTATATCGGACAGTGATGATTAAAAGGATTTGTTTTATTCCTTAGTTGTAATACTCACAAAGTCGTTAACGTCATCTAATGGTTCTAAATACAAAGGCTGGAACACGTATTTTTTTAAAAGTTTCTTTTCATCACTTTTTATATTGTAGAATGTATTTTGCATTTTTCTAAAAAATATGAACTTAAAATTTTTATAAAAAATTTTGAGTTATTAGAGTTTAATGTTTTGTTTTATGAAAAAAAAACCAAGGTCAGTATGTTTATTACGAATCGTGTTCGTTTAAAGGAAATGTTGGTTGCTACTCCTAAAGTTATCCTTGGCCGAATACCATAATTTTTTGTCATTTAAAAGATTGCATAACTAAAAGAAGTACAAAATATGTCAAATCTCCTAACAGTTTTAATAATTCCGTCTACACGTACATATATAATTTTTCGAACTGATAAGTAAAATTACATGGAAATTGTGTTATATTAACTCAATCTAAAGGGCCTTTAAAAACAAAGAGAGTTTAAAACAAAGTAATTGACCCAAAAAGAAATACAAATTTACGTTTTAAAGTCAAATAAACTATCTCTTTTCGAGCTGCTTTGTCCTCCCTCCCATATTTATGCGCGACCGGCCGATGAGCACTTAACGAACCTATGTAAAATTTAATGTCTCTTCAGTTTTTTATTTTTCACCAAAGTTTTTTTACATATCGATCAATATTTAGTGTATTTAAAAATGTTCACACTTTATAGTTTTAAATTGTCACTTTTGGAACCAATTCCAGAACATTTTATCAAAACTCGTAACACTACGCGCCACGTGCCACGTACGCCGAAGCTGCCCAATAGACTTTTCGTTAAGATATGAAAAACTGCCAATTACTGTAAATTTTTTCCAAAATGTTCACATCTGCCAAACCACTATCCTTGAAACATTAAAACTTCCACAGATAGTAGTTTAGAGATTGTCAAGCATGTACAAATAAAATGTCAATCACATTTTACGAGGCTTAGTTCTTAAGTTAGTTATTCATCTCGTAAGATTTCACTTATTTTCCATTGTGGACTTTCAAACATTTAAGTTTTTCTACATTTTGTTGTAATATTTTGGTAAACCCTGTTCTAATATTATGCCGATATGCGTTAACAATCCTTTGAAGGAGTCGATTATTTACAATGTTATTCTACTTAAAAGTGTTCGCCTTAATAATACCTGCCGTTCCTAGTGTTAAACGAACTAAATCTAATTATTTCTTTCAACTAAACATTTACTAAGTACATTTTATTACATAATTATTATTTTATATTTATTACTTTTTTATTCATAAACCCCCATTAAAAAATGTTTCTTCAAAATCTATACTTTCGGGGCAATGAACTAAATTTGTTAAATTTTCTACAAATATTACTTAAACTACTCATTAATTAATCTGTTTTTAAATAATTTTACTCTATTTCCAGCCCTATTGAAACTTAATTTGGTATTATTTTAGCTTTTCTTGCAATTTGAATTTTCTAATATTTTTTTATTAATAACTTTATAATTACTAGATTAATCAAAATTTAGACAACAGTACTTTGTTTTTGTATTTAATTATACTACTGATTATAGTTTTTGCTTTTTGAATTTCTTTAATATTAAATTTTTTTATCAACTTTGTTACCGAAATACTCACAAATTAATGATAATATCTTAATGCTAATAACTACTAGCTAATACTTACATATATTTTAAGGGATTAGTACATTTTTATGGGAATTTAAATGTTTAAAATTTTTTTATTATAACAAAACAGTCATCTGTAAAATTCTAACATTCACCCCATGCTTGTAAAGTATGGTCAGTGACCAGAGTCCATGTCTATTGTCCTCACTCTTGACTCGTTGTTCAGCAGTTTAATTTTTACTTACATTATTAAAATATAAAGATTTTGAAACGGATCTGTAAGATTTGTACGGTAAGAACTCACCTACAAAAGCCTTTCGTTCGCATAGGGTATAGGCTTGGCAAGTAAATTGCTATCGCCCAAGTTGTACCATATCTTCCGTATGCCCTTCCTTGGCTATGATGAATTTGGTCCTAATATCTCAAGAGCACGTTCTCTATTACTAGGCCGCACTGAGCCATCTCCCCCTCTCCCATTCTTGAGACCTGGAAATAAAACCCAGCCATTGGCCGGAGTATCCGAGGCTAAACAAAATATTTGGTGAGTGCCAAAAAATTTCGCCCATAGGGAAAAAGGCATCACAAAATTGGCGCCCGAACAGGGACTTTTATAAGTCAACCAAAAGTACTTTATTAAGTGTATTACGGTTGTAAGTTAATGCAGATTTTGTTTACATTGTTGTTAAGTAGGATCTTAAAATAGTTTTCCATTCTTGGAAAGGAAATTAAACAAGGAATTGTGGTGAATAATTTGGCTGTTTTTCATTCGTTTAGTGGAGATACATTATGTACATTCCCCTGACGACAAGAGTTTAGGACGAGTTCCAGCCAATGGGACGGACAAGAAGAAAGGGGAAATTCCGAAATCTGCTGAACCTAACCCTGAAAGTACAGCTGGAGGCACGTCGGTGAGGCTACTACTACCGAGTGGTCATCTAGATAAACCTCAAACGCCAAAGAATTTCCCCCACAGGGAAACATTTATCACAACCTTATGTAAGTTTATTGTTGATTTTGCTGGGTTTTGTCAACTTCTAGCCAATGTAAATTAATTTAAACAAAAGGTGTATTTTATGTTTAATTTAGATTTAGTATGCATTCGTTTATATAAGTTTACACATAATAAAGCCCTTAACAGGTGTATAACTCCTAACAGTGAAAGTAGCTTTCATTTGTTTGAAGTTTTAGTTTAGTTTTATCTCTATAAGTTGTGTATATGTTTTAGTACATTTTTATAAAGAAGAAGAGCACAATATTTCTTAATTTGTAAAAGAAAAGAAACATGCATATAAAAGAAATTTATTCATTCATTCAAAAAAATATTTCAAAACTATAATAACTAAAATTAATGTATTTATTTTATCACTGTGCTTTTATTTTTTGGCTTCCATTTAAAATGTTTTTGCCCATTATAAGCTTAAATACAAAACATATTCAGCATTGAAAAAACTTCTATTTTATATCCAACTCGATCTAGCCTATATTAACTTTTTACTTTTTTTAGAAAAGCTTTATAATTTCCCAAAATTCAAAAATGTTTATTATTGAAAAACTTCAGAAAAATTACGAATTTGAACGTATTACAATGAGATTCCTTTAGCAATTATTGGTAAAGTTCTATGCACACAACTGTTTAATAAAAGTAAATTAACATTTTCTAATCTGAAGGCTACCATCTTAAAAACGGGTGCGGGCATGTATAATTAGATTGTGTCAATGTTTATTTTTAAGAATCTTTAACATTTTATATCTTTCCGCCAATATTTACAAATGAAAATTATTAAAAAACTACTTTTATTAATATATTTGTCCTTTATGACTCTGAGATAAAAAAATATCTTCCCTTTATTCTTTTGGTTCTAAAGTGTGAAGTTTCAGTTGAAACCAAATTATTATGTAGAGCTTAGACATTATTTTGTACTTCATCCGTATAGTTTCTGTTGTTACGTCTAAAGCATAGGGACGAGGACAAAGTGATGTATTGTTTACACAGCTCTGGGATTCCATTTCAGGTGGGACACTTGTGGGGCTGGATTAGGTTTGTTGAGACACTTGTGGAAAATATATTTCACTAGAATTGGAATTCCTGATGCACTTCTAGACTTAAGCTTTTAGTAATCGTATTATTAAATACAATTTTGTATTTTTTAATAATATATGTTTTCTTAAAAAGGAGAAGAGAGCATATAGCATACCATTTGTTTAGAAGACAACTTAGAAGGACTTTAATGATGACGAAAGTATGTCAAAAAAGATAACTGAAATATCTTAAATTTAAAAAGATAAAATATATTGTAGTATCGAGATTCTTATTATGTAGTAGAACGTTTTATTTACAAATTAACGAGCAATTTAAAATATTAAAACTTTACACAAAATATGTTTGATTTGTCTCTTCTGAGAAAAGAGCCTTAAAGTAGTTACAAGTTCCCATTTTCATTTATAAACTCATGCATCTATTATTCTGTAAACAAAAAATATAACATGTATTACTCCTACTAAGACCTCCCCGAGTATTTATAGGTAAAAAGATATTAAATAAAAACTATTGGTATAAACGTGTTATAAAGCATTTCTAGACAACTCTCTGAAAACTGCATTATGAGTGTAGAAAACCATTTATTTTTAAATAATGAAATTTTGTTAAATCAAAAACAGGAACAAACTCCATTTTAGTTTAGGTCATGACAAAATACGGAATGATAAATGAATGCATAATGAACTTCTCCCAGATGTCCTGATTAATTCAGATGAATACAAAACTTCTGTAGAAAAATTATAAGTTAGTACAATTTTAATTTAATCAATTCCTATATTTAAATATTAATATAAATTGTTCCGCAGTTGTTCAGAAAACTCCTATTTTATTATTATACTAGTTAAACAAATGAAATAGGAGAGTAAAAACACATTTTAATTCATAAGGAAACGATTTTACTCGTAAAATCTAAGAAATTAATGAAATGCGTTATATATGTCTAAAACCTTTAGTGTCCGTTTGATTTTTTAAACTTAACTACCACATGCGTGTCCTTCGAACCATAAATAACGTCAAATATGAAATTTTTGCAAATATCAAATTTGCAGAAAATAAAACTCTAATTTCTTTTATTTAATTAAAAATGGTGATCTTTAAAACTTTGACAAACTAAAAGCTATGCTTTTGTAACATTTTATTAGGATACACAATAGTCTCAAGACATGTAATTCAGTAATGAAAGCAACACCCATTATACGTCAATATTTGACTGGCTGGTTTCAGAACATAAAGTCTCAACGTCCAGCGGTAAAAGAAAAAATAAAAGGTTTGGTAAAAATACTGAAGATTTCTTACTGTGTAACCAGAAAGTTTGTTATTGCAGTTTTGAATTGTTATTGGTTCTTCCATCTTGGACGATTTCCTGCCACCCTGAATATTTCCAATCAATTACCTTCACCTTCGCATTAATACTGCGATGGATTAAAGTTGTTTTTTATATTTAAATTTCCATACAGTGAGGGTTTTTTATGAAAAAAACGCACGTCTTACAATTAGGCCTAAGTGACGTCAATAACAGTAGGCCTAAGTGGAAAGGTTTCTCTGCTACAACTGCAAAAGAATTGTCAAATAGGTTTTTAAAATAACAAACGTTTGTTAAATTTGTTATGTGGAATTACAAATAAAAATCAAAATATTAAACATCCATGTATTACGTATTACGTATCTACTATAGAGGAATAAATTATGCCATACAACTGTAAACCTACGTTTTAAAATCTTATAAAAATGTAAAATTAAGTACATTAAATATTAGTTAAAAAATTTTTTAAAATAAAATACAAATTATTACAATTCTCACAAAAATACGTTTATTAGCCAAACGCGTTTCAACGACAAAGTCGTCATCTTCTGTGGCACATGAGCTACAACTAAATTATAACTTTTAGAAATAATATTTCTCACGAATCAAGCTCGATTACATTTATTAGTTAACAAGGTTAGTACAGCAAATGTATAAATTGAGAACTTTCAATAATATTCTAATATTAGTATGTATTATTTGTTATTCATAAACTTCAGTGGATTATTTTCCACTTATAAACAAAGACGAAGGTTTACATAAAAATATACGATGTTATAGAAACCTTAGTTTTTAACATTCAAATAATACAGCAAATTGATTTAAAGTGAAATGGAAAAAACTCTAACATTATTTTTTATCAACGTTCATGATTCAATTTTGCAACTTAAAATACTAGAGCCATTAAGAACAATCAGTACAATATGAAATAAAATACCCAATATATTCTCATAAACCAAAATCTCTTAATAGAATATGCAAGTATTGTTTAGGTTGGAAGGTAAAATAAATTTAGAGACACATTTGGAGAAGGGGTTAGATACGATAAGACATTAAAAAGGATTTAGTTCCGAGACATGAGATGCCAAACCATCCAGATGTATTTAGTGTTGTGAAGTTTATGATATACTGTATATATATATAAATGTAAAAGAAATAGCAAATGCACTCCAGGCTTTTAACTTGATAGAGGAATAGTGGCTAACTCTAACGTATGTTTTCCTTTACTACATATTGCAAACAAGTTCAATAAATATTTTTGAAATTAGTTATACATATTTTCCTTTTATTTAGTGTCGATATTTCCATACAGTCGGTAATAATTGAAAACACAATATTTCGTGCCTGAATAAAGAATATAAAGAGAATGTACAATGCCACAATAGTTAATATTCAAGATATGTGTGATTTAGTAAGAATAAAATATAATCTTATACCAAGTTTTACATAGTGTCAAAGGTAATTTGAATGTCAACATTTCGGGAAAAAACACAAAAAGCACAATTATTGTACATTTCAGTCACCATGTTGAATCTTGGTAAAATATACTCCCTCACAATCTTGCGCTTAAAACAATCAACATTGCTTATGTTTAATTATAAAAGTAAAAGGTAACGACACTAAGTTTAAACAGGAATCGTGCACTAAACGTTTATTAAATGCAATAATTAATTGTCTTACAAAAACCGCCAGTGTTAGCACTGTAGAGTACAGCCAGGCAGAGGTGCAATGTGAAACGTATGCTTGTATTTGACAGAGCAAATCTTTGCTCATATTAGGCACTTCTGCTTATTTATTTTGTAGAATACTGTTTAATTTGACAACTCGCTTGGTGATCTTTTGTAACAGTACATGTAAATAAAAAAGATAATAATATTTAAACTAATACAATCTTAGATTATAATGGGGTTTTATTAACTTCCCGTTTGAATAAGAAAAGAAATAGAATTCTAACATTTAAATATTTATATTTGTTTAGTCAAATTACATTAAATTTTACAAATTTATTGAAATCTTAATTCGAAAAAAGATTTAGACTTACTATACTTTGACATTATTGCGATAGTAAAGTTATGTAAATAGATACTTAAATTTTTTGTTTCTCATAATTAACTTCAGTAGGAAACACTGTAACTCAAAATGGCTAACAACAATATTGATTATGGAAGTTATTTTCTTAATACTTTTTTATATTCCAGTCTTTAAAACTACCAGTATTTCAAGCAGTTTTCTAGAAATGTCATATAATTTCTAAATACTTGGAGAAACAAAAAGTAATAAAAGGCTAAAACATAATTTTAATACTTGTCTTTTCAATGAGGTATTGTGTTGCTGAATATTTTTTGTTTGAAAATATAAAACATTAAAAAACAGCAAAGTTGAACAATATAATCTATGTGTCGATTAATGATTACTCATCGGTTTGTGATTTGGATATTGAATCCTTAAACTGTTCTCTCAGTCGTATAGGCTGAAATCGTGACCACTGACTGTAATATGGTAAACAATTAAATAATTAGGAATTAAACTGCATTGTGTAGGTCGCCATTTGCATTTAACTCAAAGCTTAGTAGCCCACTTTAATAATTAGAATTTCAAATGTCACAATAGAAAGAAACAATATACAAACGATCCGTCTTTAGATGCCTGTCCGTCAGTGTGGAAAAACCTAGAAATTTTTAATTTTTCCAAACTTTTGATTACAATTTACATAAAATATAAGTTATTTTAGGAAATCCCATCCAAGGACTTTATGATACATTACATGAATCCCTGTACTTATAATGTTAACATACAAATACTATTATTTCCTTTTTCAATTTGGTATCGCAGATTAGGTCTTTTATATTAAATTAAACATAATTTTAACATATTTATCAACAAACTTGTAAAAATGTCTTCGAAGTGTTTTTTTTTTATAAAATGCATTTAATATATTCTGAAAGTAGTATTTAAAGAACACCTTAAGCAAATAATACATCATATTAAACTACATATTTGGTTATTACATAAGTCATATTATATTTTAAAGGATGAATGAAAAGTATAAAAAAGGTTGATTTCTTGGATTCTATCAAAGGTATTAAAATAGTTGATATCTTATTTTAAAGAAAATTCTACTTCGTATTAGTTGGTAGTATTAAAATTTGTATAAAATTAACGAATTTCGGATATTACCTAAAGTTATGAACATCTTAAAACTCCTAAATTATCTATAATCATATGTAAATAATATTTAGGAAAACAATTTAGAATAGAATTTCATTACTTTATTATTCCAGACCTCACCCACCAAAATAATCAAGGGAGATTATAACCAACCTTATTGCAACCTTCAAAACGCCAAATGGAACACGGTTACACAATCAATTTAAATATTTTCTTACTAAGTTTGTAATGTATCACTTTTTTACAAGCTTTTCAAGTAAACATTTTCTCAATTTTCTTAAATTAAAAACAATAACGTATTGCTACATTTATTCGTGTTTAACGAACAATTGTTTTGGTATTTGTGGAATGGAATAAAGATTTTTCAAATTTAATTAAATTTCTTTTATTTTAAAATAACTCTTATAATTACTATGCGAAGTAAAACCATATTGTGTTCAAGGAAGTATTAAGTTTGTTCAAGTATTTTATATTAGTTTTGATATAATTAATTTAGTTTTCAAGATAAATTACATTAATTAAATAGATGAATAAAGTTATTATTTCAGAACTTTATGGTTTCTATAAATTTAGATATATACTCCTAGTTAAGTATAGGCTGAAAGGAAGTGTACAAATTAAATTAAACAGTTTATTTTGCATATTTATTTACATATTAAAGAACGCATTCAAACAAATATAACTTTATTAAGTAGAAGAAAACATCATACCATGTGTCCCAAAAGTCCCACCCCTCCAATTATTTTTTTACTAATGAAAATAAACAGATTTGCTTTGGGGATTGTTAACATGAACAAAATGGAGTTATTTGGTGTATCGTAAATTTCAACCCCTCCCCCGACTTTTTACTTTTGGAGTCGACCAACATGCACAGTTATGAATAATAAATCAACCCAAAGTCCAGTACCTGGGAATTCCAGAGGGCTTAGCATTACTGTTTTTATACTAATTGCTATGTTTTATAACTTAGATTGAGTGATCTACTGGATTAAACCCTTGTAAAAATAACAGATGTATCATCTTTTAACATTTTTATGTTATTTAAATGGGGAAAAATTGTAACTTTGATTAGCTATTGTGTTGGATAGAGTCATCATACAGACCTCCGCTTTGCGCCAATCTTGTTCTTTTATCAAGGCCTTTAAAATGAGTCACTCAATAGGGGTTCTATTTAAAATTTTTGACTTACCCCCAAAATACCCCATTTTTGGGGAAGGTGTTGAAATTGACGATAATCCAAAAAACTCCATTTTTGTTCATGTTACCAATCCCCAAAGCAAATCTGGGGGGGGGGGGGGGGGTTGGACTTTTGAGACACATGGTATCAAAGAAACAATCAGTTGATTTATATTTATATATTTAACAATGTTAACCTCAAAACTGAGGTAATATTAATATTAATAAACGGTACCAGGTACTGGCACATACTTTCTCAAAAACATATTTAAATTATCAAACAGATTCACTGTGACTTCATAATTGTAGGATATTATTAAAGTAGGAGATTAACTAATACATATTATTATTGCTATCTAGAGAGAAAACTATTCTATCGATTTCGAACAAATTTGTACCAAACACGCCAATTGTGTATAGATGCACGAAAAAAGGTTTTGAAAAATGTTGAAAAACAACCCCCCTTATGGCCAAAAAAACCCCAAAATCAGTTATTATTATTGTTATTAGCTAAACGAGAATTTTTAGAAAGTTCTGTTTTTTGCATATGGTAGGGTACATTTAAGGCTACGAATAAGAAAAATTTTATCAAAATCGTTAGAGCGGTTTTTTCATAAAAAAAATAATAACAGCTTTTTTGGGTTTTTTTTGCCAAAAAAGGGGTTGTTTTTCTAAATTTTTCAAAACCGGGTTTCGTGCATTTATACAGGTCTACTTTACATGTCTGGTGCAAATTTGTTTAAAATCGATCTAATAGTTTTCGCTCTAGCTTTGTATACATACAGACAGACATTTTGTAAAAACCACTTTTTTGGACTCAGGGGGTCCCAAAACGGATACTTCCACAAAAATCTCAACAACGATTTTTTTTGCGATCACTAGTATAGTGAGAAAGTAAAAGTATAAGAACAATATTGGGTTTATGATAACATGTTATAATCAGTAAAAGGCTCCTCCTAAACAAACATCCAATCTAAAATTTGATTCAGATTATGAAATCAGGTATTAACATAAATGCGTTTATGAGAGTAGTTTATATGTATTAGCGTTGACAGGTCATTAGTTTGACATCAGTGAACATCTGTAATTAGATGAGTTACAACGTTTTGTAAAATAATTTTAGCCACCAACATGAAGACATGCCCACCACATTGACGTTCATAGATAACAAGTGCACAGTTTGTACTAATTTACTTACAATTTCAAACTGTTTGTTTTATTAGTTTTACTCACCATCAGAGTATGTGATTACAAGGTTGGACTCCCTAAAACAACATTGAAATGGAAGGTGTCTCATCGGTCCAGTAGACGTTTATCTAAACATTTGTTCAGTCAAAATTCTATTTGCACATTGTTCAATGTGTGTTCAACATTTATCAAGCGTAGGCAACAATTATGTCAAAACGATAGTTTTTCTTTATTAGATTGCACTCCGAATATGTAATTTGAATAAGTAACTCAATTAATGCGATACTGTGAACCGATTATTTATATCTTATATTAAATATAAATGGTATTGCTTGACTTTTAAAGCAATTTGCTATAGTTGAAAATAATTTCTAAAAGTGTTTGATGAATTTTTTAACACAGATTTTGAATTCTGAACAATCGCAGCACACTAACATAAATATGAATTTATTAATCAATATGTTTCAAACTTTTAATTTGTACAACAGTTTTGTATGGATCTGAAGTAATCTGCATGCAGTTCAATAAGCATTCATCACAACATAATTCTTTTAGCTTTAAAATCAGTACAGTACTTGACATTTGCATAAATAACTTCTCTAACTGTGTTTTATTTCAGTGATGTTTAGAACAGTTTACAGAAACAATTACCAAACACTTAAGTTACTTAGTGTAGTTCGGGTTTCGGTCAGTTAAAGTTTTAGTACAAATTACTAAGTAAAGTTTACGTAGATAACGTGCAATGGGTTTTAAATGAAACCTTTCTAACCCACAGCTTTTATTCACATTTAGTTGTGAATTTCTCTTACTAGAACTGTTTAGTATATAAATTCGTACAACACGCACATTGATATACTTTGATACTCGAAACAAACTAAGATATACTATAAATGTCTATGTTTCAACAAAATGTTGTGAACAAAGTGTTAAATGACAAAATACAAAAAAACCATAAACAACATGTTAAATGGTATATTTAAACAGAAAAATGTTAAAATGTGTCTAACAAATGACACTAAGTTAATGTTTACTGTGATAAAATTTAAATTAATACTTTTTTACATAAAATTGTGAATGTTATTCTTTAATATTGTACACGTACATATATCTACATTAGGTAAAAACAATAGTATTGTAAACTTTATTATTTTTAGCTAAATTGTTTATTTATATATTTTGTACTACCGCATCTAATACGTAAATAACCTTGTCAAAGTGAGCGTTAACAAAATATTTACACAACATTTAATATTAACTTATATGGTGGTAAACCACTAATATTCAAATAGTTTAAAACCTCTACCGGATATGATGTCATTGTCATCATTACACATTATTTTATCGTAGCTATGATATGTTGTCTCTTCACCGGGAATTTTATAAGTGCACAGTATTAATCAAAGTACAATTAACATTTTTAGGTGCTAAAATAACGGAGTTCAATATACTATCTGAGAGTATGTTTTCGTAAATATTTTCATACACCTCATTAATAATATTATTCTTATATCATATTAATTAATGTTGAGGTATATAATATACAAAAAGATAATTGAACCAGCAATAAAAAATATAATGTTTGTATCTATATGATATTTTAAATCAATTCAGATTAGTACTACACAATTTGATTTGTAAAATAGTATCTGTATAAACAAAATATCTAGGGAAACTTCTTTATAAAATCATTAAGTGAACGCAGGCCTGTATTGGTTTTGTGTGTTTAATAATATTTTGTAAACCTAATCTAAAAGAATAGATTGGTTGTAAATTTTTTGCTATGATAATGAATATCTAAAAAAAAGCTGTTCATTCTAGGCCAAAATTACAATTATTGTGTTATTAAGCTGGACATCTAAATCAACGGTTTATCTGTCATTTCATTCAATTGGTTGCTATGGTAATGTATGTAAATACATTCAATAAACATGTTTTAGTTCATCAGTCTAGGCCTAACCTAAAATTATTTTGTTTGTTTAACTTTTATTTTTTGTATTTCTGATGCATTTTTATATAAAAATATTAGCTTTCTGCACTTCTTCATTTAAACTTTAAAGTGCCAAATTTCATACTCCTCCGTCCAAGAATTTTCGTAAAAAGGGTACAAGGTTTTTGCTTTACTATTAATATATTTATGAGCTAACATTACGATTTTTACGCTTTCGGTAGCCCTATAATAGTTATTTGCATACTTAAACTATTTAATAAACTATAAACTACAGACAAAGCTATGTTAGCCAAATAACAAATGTTGACTATATACAATTTCAATATAGAAAGGTTAAATGTTCTCTACAGGCAGTACTTGGCCAAGTGACGTAAAGTACATGTAGACGGGATTATAGAGATCTAAACAAACTGTAATAGATAACGTCATGGAAATTCTGTTTGAAGTTATAATTTATTACTGATGGCAGTTTAATTTTATTATTAATTATTCCAACATTTGCTATTATTTGTGTGTTAAAATCAATACACGAAAATTCGGGAATAATGGATCAACTCCCATTATCAAGTGCATAAAAACTAAGAGAACATAAACCTACAGATCTAGGCATTATTTAGAGAAAACTATGTAATAAATATACCGCTAACCCTAAACTTCTACGTAATACATCTCAAAGCTGAAACTCAGACGTCAAAAAAAAAGAAGAAAAAACTTACAATATAACATAAACGCGCAACTGAATCTGAGGGAGTGGCAGCCTGCTGGGGGAGGGGCCTATTGTACAACCACTTAAACACAGTGCGTCAATTAACTTGCATACCAACAGTACACACCGGGGCATCATCAAATGTAGTCGACTCATGAGTCAATAGGTTTAAACAATACGGGCGTATAAGTGTATTTCGTTCACTATGTAATTGTTGTGTAATTATGTGTAAGTGTGTGAATGGCGAAGGGAAATCTAAAAATAAACTTGAAAATGGCAGAATAGCCGAAACGGCCGTCGTTTAATGACTATAAACGGAATATTGAAGACTGTAAGTCCTATATGTAATAAATAGTATATATCACTAATAGGAATGGCGACTAACACTTATTATTACCAGGTCATATTATTGACTAACGGACTAATAAATGACTAAATCATTCTCTGACGACTTATAGCTGGTCTTTTTCGACGCATTTAAAATTACACATTTGAATCAAATATACAAACAATGCGACAGTCTTTAAATGGAATGTTTTCTTACTTATGAGACAGTGAAACATTGACGACAAACTGACACCGGCCTGCCACCGACATCCGCCTTACATATATGTTCGTATAAAACTACAAATTCTTACTCCCATACGACTTTGTTGTTTAGCCACTTAGTGGCCGATAGCAAAACTATTCGTTTTGTAGGTTAAATGCGTTGATGATAACGATTTTTTTCAAATGATATACTGGAAGTGGGAGAAATACCGAATGCAAGCTGGGCGAACAGCTAAGTAAGTTGCAACTTATACAGTGCATGTCAATTGCTTTGGATGAGCCTTGGATAAATGGAGCTAGTCATTAATAAAGTAACACAAAACAAAATATATGTAAAACCTAAAAATATGTTAAAAATATAGTTATTTCAAATGAAAATCGCCATTTCGTGCAAAATGTGCAGTATAATTTACCCAGTTATGAACATATTAGTTTTTAGCTCTAGAAAAACAGAGCTTATGGTTTTAAGAAATGCTTAACAAATCTAAATTTACCATTTTATACAATGGTTGACTTATATACTATACTATAAAGTAGCAACATATTTGCTATTTAGTCAGGACTGGTCTGGCTAGATTGGAGGCCCCTGGGGATGTGTTACCTCGTTTTCCCCTATACCGGAGGGTATAAAATGCTTTTTTAATCATTTTTCGAAATTTTAAAATCGAAAAATCCTCTCATTTTATATAAAGTTGAGCTATTGGTCTGATTAATGTGGATTGTATCTTGATGAACTTTATTTTCAAAATAAAAAATGACTTGTAAGTGATCACTAATGTATTTATTACCCACTCTAAAACAAGAAAGACCTAATGAGCATTATTGCTAATAGTAATAAAATATAGAGGGAAAATTTGAATCAAGTTATGTCAAAATACTTTAAAGATAATTTAAATAAAATCAAAAATTCCCTGCTACTCGTACATCAGACTGAAGATGCCAAGACGGCGTATTTGGTAACTATAAGCTCCAGTCTCTGAAAATAAATATTTCTCAACTTATAGATATTTGTGCTCTGTGCTTGTGCAATATATAAAACGGGGGGAAAAGTAATAATTTGTATCGGGTAACGTTTTATTCTTTTACCTGAGTCTTGATAAAAGGAGTGGTTTTGATTTTAGTAACTGTACATTTCATTTCTCTAAACAAGCCTGTAGGAATAATTTTGTTCACCAAGAATGTGCACCTAAAACTGATCACTTCAGTTGAGTCTTATAATCTAAGACACATCGCCTAATTTATTTAAGTAATCTAGTCCAAGTCTTTCATTTGAAGTTTCCAACTCATCTATAACCAAGTTTTTGTCGTGGTTTACAAATAAATTCCTTTCAACTGACATTAATATCAATGGCGATAACAACTCTTGGGTTAGAGAACATTTTAAACGATAAAAAAAAAACTCGTAATTGTAACCATGGTAGAATGCAGTGGCATTACAAATTGCATAGTTATATACAGATTTTAATAAAGACCACACTGAGTTGTTAAAATCATAGACTTTTTATAAAGTACAAGCTAAACAAACTAGAACAACTCTCTCCCTGAATACTATTGTGAAACTTAATACATTTTAACTATGACTATCTATACTAACATGGTAACACCTTTTGTATTCTTCACACACCATGTTTTTTTTTAGTTCCTTTTTTACAACTGTAGAAGAGGTAGTAAGTTGCAAGTTGATTCAGTTCATTGACCAGTTCTGACCTACTGAATTTTCTAACGGTTTAGATTTTTGGTAAACTTAATTTGGCCTTGGTCATCTTCGTTTTCGTGGCGAAAGGGTTCCAGTTCTGATTCTGATAAGGTTGATTTAGGTTCAAACAAGCTGTTATTGATCGGTTCAACCAACGTCTTTGCAATTGCTTCTTTTTTCTTCTTCTCCTTTTTATTTTCTCTACCACGTTTATAAGTTCGTTTCATTGTGGAATCGATATTATGAAGTTGGCCGTTGAAGTGGAGATAAACTACAATCAATTAAGATATTAAACTCGGTAATAAACTCGACACTAAACTATCTTAATAAGTGTTGCCACTTATAATTGGATTAAACTGAAATTAACCCACTCGTGTTATACTATTTCAACCGTTTCCAAAACGTTGGATTTTCTTAAAACGTAAGGTAAATCGATATCTACTACTACTATTACTATTAGTTGTAGTTGTACGTGTAAAGTAATAATTGCATGACAGTAAACTCAAGAAAAGTAACTTATTTCCATACGCATTTTTTCTTTTTGGATTTCTGGTGTCCTTTGCACGGGGGGCCCCAGCTATGCCAGATGACCAGGCTATGCCAGGCGTGGTTTTGATACACAAATATTGTTAGATGTATGTTTACAAAAATACATCTTTAAAATGTTTCCTCTATACAATTAATAAGTTATACAGTAGTTAAGTACAGGGCAATCTCATATCTCAACAGACTAATGTAACATCAATCGAACGTGGGAGGTATCAGTCAATCAGAAAATGTAGATTGCACAATGAGAACTTTAAAAAATGAACCTATGATAGTTGATATTCTTCCTAAAACCAATTAGACTTAAAAAAAACTTAAACCACAAAATTGTATTATCATTTGAATCAAGTTATCGTAAAAGTCAGATTCAAAAACAACATAGGGCCTAAGCCATAAAATAATTATAAGTGATACATCAAAGAAAAATTACCTGTTTAAAAGTTAAATCAATCAAATTATCAAATGAACGAAAAGTGTTCTCAAATTGTATTTGCAAATTGAAAGTTAGTTACTGCGAGTAAAATTAAGGATCCAAAGATTAATATAACTAGTTTATGAATTTAAATTCTATATAAGGCAGAAGTACAACGTGTACAACAAGGAATAAAATAATTTGCAATTCAATTAAATGAAACAAACCATAGAGTTAAAAAACTTCAATAAAAAAAATGTTGCAAAACAAACAAAAAATATTATCATTTTATGCTCAGAAATTAATTTTAAAATCAAATTAAAGGAGTCGAAGGAGGTAAAACTAAATAAGAATGTATTGATGTTTTAATTTATACGTATTGATATCAATACTGTTTCTGTAAGCCACTGTATAGTTGTTGGATTGTTTTATTTTATAAATCACTAAGTAGTTAAGTAGAAGATTCAAATAAATAATTTTGCATGTTGTATTAATTAAATAACTGTAGACATAATAGGCTTAAACATAATAAAATCTAGTAAAATTTTAATGGGCTCGTACTAATAGTATGAACTATACAATGACATCACATCAATGTAAATATGAAATATATTTATATCATTTATCTCAACTAAAAGTAATTCCACTACTTAAATTCTCAGTTTAAGGTCCATTGAATAAAAATAAAGAACGAACATATAAACCTCATCAACGGAGTGTGGCAACTTACACGCAAAACATTACTTTCCTGGTATTGAGTACAATTGAGAACAACGAACATTCGGTAATGGAAGTGTAGACGTAGGAGAGAAGAAGTTGGAGCCGTAATGAAGAAGGCGGGGGTAATCTTTGTGTTGTGGGAAAACACATTCAGCAAACACGAAGTAAAAATAAAAGAACGTTCTAAAACGGGAAAGGTTTTCAACTGTTGAATAAAAGTACTTTTCGTCGGTACGACAGTGAAAAATAGATTATTGTACTACCTTTTAAAAACGTATTTGTTATATAATGGAGGCAATGTGTTGTATCGTTTGGGTTGTCTCGCGTAAGTGTAGTATTTAAAAAATCATTAATTTGTGAAAATGAAAAACTGACTTTCTCTACGAAAAAAACTATACTACAAAGCTATAGTACAAAATCTGCACTACTTCAAAAAATGAAGAAGTAGAAAATAAATCCCCCTAGCTTTTGGCTAGTATTTCGTTCTCTCAAAAACAATGTTTTTTTCACGAATTAGTAAATGCTTTATAGAAATAGAATCAAAAGTTTTTTTTGAGTTTAGACATACACAAACAAACATAAATACAACAATGCCCTTGTTTATACTATATCTGGTATAGCAGTCGTATAATAAGTACACGAATTAGTTTAGATATTTGGTTTCAACAAAAACCTAATTAAAGAATTTTGTTCAAATCATAGTGAATTAAAATACATTTTACTTTAGTGAATAGTTTTAAGGAAATTCAAAACGTCAACATTATATAAGTATTAAGTCATTTTATAAGTCTTTGCAAACTAAACATTGAAAAACAAGTCATCTTACCATTTCTGGGGCACTAAAATAGAAGAGGAAAATTAAAACGTCTGGTTTTGGTTCGTAACATATTCCTAATGTTTTTTTTCACAAGTTAAAACAATTGGTTTATTAAAAAGCTTTGAATTTAATTTTGTCAAGGGATATGAAAAGACATATTATATAAAATATAAATCACTTATAAACTATTTGTAATACAAAGACAACTTGTTTTTATAAATTAGCATTGTTTTGTACAAAATGAATACACATAAAATAAACCATCATTGCTTTGTTCTACCAATTAATTACAAACGTATTAATTGGAATACGTAGAGTTTAATTAGATATCCAATAAAGGAAACCGCCTAAGGTTGTTATTATACTAATTTCAAGTTGATTATAGCATCAAGAGATAACGCACAACGGTTGCAACTGGAACAAATACCCAAGGACAATTAATTTTTAAACGAATAACAAATAAACCTTTAGGTGTATACACGGAGCAGGGATTTAATTCAAAAAGGGATTATTAAGGCTTAGCTCGAAGACAACGTAACGTCCATAGTAAATATATTATGAGAAAACCTGTTTTTTACATCGGACAGTTGGAAGTAAATAAGAGTTCCTTTCGCAACCACCAACAAACTAGTAATTATGCTCATTTATACCAGCTATTGTACCCATCTGAACTCAGTTTTAGTGTAATAAATGTACGAATCACACTTAACACTAAAGTTGTACAAAAAACATATTTATAACCGTAAATTTCAAACTATTTTGTCATTAAAAGATTTATTATGATATTTATGGTTTATTAGTTTGTAAATTAAGATATTTTGACAACATATCTATTTGTATAATTGTATATAAAAAGGAATCAATACAAAATTATTATTATTATTATTATATTTACTTATTTAATGTGGTACAATGTTTAGATTCAACATTTTCAAGCCACTGAAATAATTAGATTTTTGTTTTGTTTTTGTTATTAATTCTCGTTCAACAGCAAATGATTCGATACTGAAATACTATTTCAGCATACCATAGTTCGTGTTTCAGTCCAATATCTGAGAAGGGAGGAGTGGACGGCCTCTAGTGTGAGCGTGCACATTCTGCTCCTCAAATATTAGACTATTACAGTCAGTGTTGTCAAACAACTGCAGCTGTTTTATTCATGTGTTCAGCAGCCCAATAAATTTATTATTTGACAGAGGTGTTGTGTAATTAAATACAGTGTATAATTATTCTGATCGTTTTATTTTTTGTTGTTTGTTATTAACTTAAATCACTACGTTGGTACAATACTATGGATCAGTAGCTAAAAACTAAACAAAAATAGTAGTGAAGAAGTTTATTTGCAAATTATGTCAAATAACACGGGTTAGTGTGTGTACACATTCAATAATAATAATGAACGAAATATTGT
>JAGFPH010004369.1:104939-118292 GCA_018207615.1 Philaenus spumarius | reverse complement strand
TAGTACGGCGGGCAAGAGTGAAGACAGAAAATTAGCAGTATGGCGTGTAAGAGTTTAGCGAAATTTCCAGTACGGCGGGCAAGAGTGTTACCAAAATTTGTAGTACGGCGGGCAAGAGTGTTACCAAAATTTGTAGTACGGCGGGCAAGAGTGAAGACAGAAAATAAGCAGCACGGCGGGCAAGAGTGAAGACAGAAAATTAGCAGTAAAAATGGCGGGCAAGAGTGTCGGCGGTGGACGTAGGAGATTATACAGTTCAAAATTCTTGTACTACGACGGCAGTTATATTGGTGCCCCTAAATTTGTTGCAATGTCTACTGAATTTGTTAGTGTTAAGATTTTTTTATTTTTTAAATTTTAAACATAAGAGCAGTCGAAATTAGCGACGGCTTTCAAGTTAGTTCTGTAAAACCATAGTACATTATTAGAGGTTATTGTGGGAAAGAAAACAGCTGATGGGGATAAAATCTTCCATGAATTACTTAAGTCATATAAAACTGCTAGGATCCTAGCCAAGAGTAGTTGGATGACCGTCGTTATGGTAATACATACACCTTTGAAGTAACTAAGCACTTAGTATCTAACTAGTCCCAATACTTTTCCTTCATATAAAATCCTTAGTCTATTTTGACACAATTCATCGATATCTTTTTCTTCTATTCTACCAATGCTGACATGGTAAATCCACAGTATGTCTTGTCTTTCATTGTTCCTGTTTTACCTTTAAGGAATTACCATTTCTGATTTGTTAAAGGCCATTATTATGTTTACTATCTTTGTAGAACTATCTTTATTATAAAGCTGATAGATCTTCCTCCTAGTCTTAGGTGTCTTTTAAATCTTACCAGCCCAATGATTTTGCGTGATGCTAAACTGCAGCAGGGATTAGGAAATTTTAGATTGATCCAATGCACCTTATCTGAATTCGTAGTAGCTACAATTCTAGCTGGCCTTGGCCATTATAACAATTCAGGCCCGCTCCCGCCGGATGGAAACTCTGTAAAACTTTCAGCATCCTCAGAGTGTCAACATCATCCAACGAAAGTTTTCTTAGTTAACTTTTAACATTCCTTCCGGATGATCGCCAAGTTCCTTATTTCTCGCCCTTTCCGTTCTTTTGATGTGACCATGGAGTCTTCCAGTTGTGGCTTTATGTGTTCAAATATGGTGTTCCACCTTTCTAAATACATTCAGTTTCTTTTCTTTAAACAAATTTGATTTTTGTTTCTTTTATTTAAACAAATTTGATTTTATATCGGCCATATTTAAAATCTTATTTATTAATACCAGCGGTTTTATTTAAAATCATCCACTTGTACCTTTTTTCCAATAGTTCATTAAAATTTAATGTTTCCTTTCAAAAGAGTCATCAATAATTACTCACAGATTCTACCATTTGATTCGATCACCTTCCTAAGACCTATAACATCACAATTATTTACCTTTATCTATATTGTTTATATTGGTTTGTGTAGTCCCACGTAGTTGGTCTAATTTATATCTAAAGTAATTTACTTTGAGCAATTTCCTCTTTGTGGACTCAATTTTGAATATTTTAAATAATTTTGGTATGTAGCTATATTAATAGTTGCCTGGAAACCGAAAAAAGTTTTTCAGTTGCGTAACAAAAATAGTTCGTTTTGTGTCGTATTTTATTAATTAGTCTTTTAAGTTTTTTTGTTATTATTTTTGCATGATTAATACATTCTGATGCTATTATTATGATTTGTAAATAAAATATTAGTTTGGGTAAAGGATTTTAAAAACGTGACAGTAATTAACTGACTTTGATATAGTCGACATAGCAGCTGTTTCTTATTGCTAATGTCGACTAGTCTAAATATTTATTACCTACTATAAATTGATTTCTACGAATACTTAATAATAGAATCAATCTTTTTATAATTATTCGATTATGATTTAATTTAATTTCAGGCCTCTTATTATCAACTGTTCTATTTGGTGCGTTTGGCTTTAATTAGCGGTCGGGTTTTAGTGTTTGCAATGTTTACAAATGAATGTCGGATTATTTCTATTTATGCCGTGTTACACATAACATGTGAGAGTTCGCTAATTTGTTTGTGATTAATAATAAATATGTGAATATGGTGTGGTGTGTTTATTTATGAAATAATAGTTCATATTTGTCTTGCATTGGTTAAAGTTTATTGCATTGGTTTGGTAAAATTAACAATGTTTCTATAGTGGCCTATGGGAGATAACTTGAGTAAGTCCACGAAATCGTTCGTCAAGCTTTTAAAGTCTGTTTTACAGGAATGCTTTCTGTTGTACATTCTATATTGAAATTATGTCACACGACCACCACTAATTATAACTACCATTACCAACCGAGGTCTTCAAATACTTATCTAAATCTTGACTGATTTCATCTCCTTTCTCCCTCGTTTCTCATCTACCTCGTCTATTATTTTGCTCTTTTACTTTCTCACTATACTATAGTATAGAGAAAGAATAGTGATCGCAAAAAAAATCGATGATGAGATTTTGTGGAAATCTCAATGTATGTCATAGTAGCTCAATACCAGTGCGATCAGTTGTAGCCCATAAATCAACAACATTAGTGTGAGAAGCTTTTAGTATACCTGCGAAGTACAGCGAACCTATGAGTGCTTTTATTTCTTATGTGTTAGTATTCAGTACATCAGAAGGTCTAGTGCATTTCTAACTAATTACACTTAGATGTTGATTGGTATGGAGTGTTATTTCTTCTATAACATTGTCAGGGTAAAATAGTTTCCACACTTCATCAACGTTTGTACCTTGTTTAGCACAGGCTTTCACTCCAGGTAGATGCAGTACAATGTTTCTCTTTAGTCTTCTTCTTTGTTGGTTTGGGGGATGAATATTCCACATGGTAACATTGTATCTACCTATGTACTGCGGTCACTGCGGCCAGCTTACACTAGAGCTTACAATTGAATATTCTATGTTTGTACGAGTTCTCTCCAATGAGGTAACTAAACTGACAAATTTAGAAAATACTAAGCAAAATATAGTATTACAATTTTAACTTTTGTAAATATTTTGCAAATGTAACGCATTCACAGACAAATCACACCTGGTTAAAGTAAGTTGGAATACACTACATATAATCGTATTTATTTAATAGACAGCTTGCTAGAATTGCCTATTATTAAAAAAAAAAAAATAACAAAAACACACGATAAGGAGAAAACTACTAGACATGTTATTAATAGTGAGTTATTTAATATTACTTTAATGATTTTCCACAATTGCTTTAACTATCTTTATTCAATACCTATTATATAGACCAAATTGTAAATGCCAAATATATGTAAGTATTGATCTACAAATAGACGAAAACACAAATAAGTTGACTGTAGAAAATTTATTTGAATTACTCACAAGTAGATCAGCTTATGTGGTAACAATAATTGTTACCACATAATTCATTAGAATTATTCTAATGAATTATATTAAGGCTCTTCTTTACCTTGAAGAAAACTCCCGACTGTACAGTATGATTTCAATGCAAAAGGCCTGACTCAAGCCGCAAACTCGTTGAAAAATGCATTCGTAATACCGTGTTTCGGATTCTATTTATAAATTAATAATCATGGAAACTACTTTAAGTTATAAAGAAGGCTTTATATTTTTTACGTGTTAGCTTAAAATATGGAAATTATTGCTTAAAACTCCCAAAAAATTCGTTAAAAATAATCGATTTTTACTCATTTAAACTGTTGATTAAAAGGAGTTGCCGACGATTTCTTTTAATTATGAGATATAAGACAAAAGCACAAATCCTTTAAGAAAAATTTAAGATGTTTCACAACTTTTTAGGTTGAAAAACGGCGTCCGAAACACGGTAATACCAATGAATACTTAAATGTTTCATTGGTAATACGAAGTGCATATTTTTGCTGTTTTACGTAAGGTATAGAAGACCCTTAATGACGTCATCTAAGCTTATGCTTCCCACTAACTATATAATCAGTACTTTAACAGCATTTACTTGTGAAAACTTTAGTTGGAGAACCATTGTATGAAGTCACAAAACTTGTTAAATTTTAAATAGTTAACTAATTATTGTAATATGTTGTAAAACAATATTTTATTGTTCAGGAATGTGTGTGTAAGTATATTCTATGTCCTGTGCCAGTCTACTGAATTGGGAAGCGTACTGGGGCCACATAAAGACTGCACATGTATTAAAAGAAAATGTATAATGAAGTGACCAAAATATGCCATGGAATGAACTGCTTACCTTAGTTGGCGAAAACTAGAAATCTGAATTATCCATTTACAGGCAAAGACAAAGAATACAAATTAAATGGTGAAGTAAAAAATGTGTTTATTAAAAATGTTTAGTAAAAAAGATGATACGCCCTTAGTATAAAGATATTTGATGTGCCCTTAATAAAAAAATTACAATATTTGTTTTAAATAAAATAAAATAAAAACCCTCCCTTAATAAAAAATAAAGATCAAGAAAACCCCAAACCTTTTAATGAAAGTTAATTACTATAATATACATGTTTATCAAAAGAAATTGTTGTAACTTTAACAGTTACCAAAACATACAAGTTGTTATAAAACACATACAACACTTGTAAAAAAGTAAAATAAAATAAATTTTGATTTTTGTATATAATTTTAGATGTGTGATGTCACAAAAAGAATTTAGAAATGAGTTACTTTGGGACTGGAGAGTCAAAAATTTGCTGTAGCGGCTCCGCCCAATAAACAAAATAAAAACACAAATTATTATTAAAAAGTTTCTTAAGCTTTTTTTTAAATTAGTGACATATTAATTATTTTGTGAGCCTGTATTATTGTAACTTAGGGTCTAAACGGAATCATGTCGCTATTCAAAACATATGAAGTAATTTCACAGTTAACAAACTTTGAAACTAGTTTAAGTTCAACTAAACTTGTCACACTTTTCACTTTTGGAGAACAGTGTTGATTGAGATTTCAACAGCTGATGTGAGATGATAATCTTTAAGGTGATGTAGCAATCATTAATTTGCGGTATTCATGGACCAGTTTAAAACTAAATGTTCAAAGAAAACAAACAGGCATTAGTTTTGTTAAAAAGACCTTGTAAAATGCAGTTGTGTTGTACACATTTTCAATATTAGAGTTGTTCCGACTTGACCAAAGCATGGCTTTACATTACACCAAGACATTACTCTAAGTTGTATATTGATTAGTTTTTAAATCAGACATTAATTAACTGTTCACAAAGATATTGTCCTTTTTGAAATAATTTATAATTTGTGTTTAATATAGTTCTGTAAGACTATTGGAACTATAAACTATATTATGTAATCAAGCTATTGTATATTGAAATTAGACTAGTTTGGTTTAACATTATTATGCCCGATAGGCTTAAAATGTATACATTTATAGTAAGATAATTACAATACATTTGTTACAGCACTGTAACGAGGGGTACGCCGTTCCGGTACTGCTTTTTATTATTTTTTTATTACGTTTTGTTTTAACGTTACACTGGACCATCGACTCCCTCAATCACACTCATTCAACACGCGGTTTAGAATTTTACGTCCGAGAATCGAAAAACCTTAAGATATTCCCACACTACAGTGCGTTGCGACTGTGTGAATCAACTACAGTAAAGTCTCCCATATTGTCCTCAGCTCGGAATCGACACCCGTTTGCCAGCCTCGCGGCACGCCTTTGATTTTCGGCGAGCGCTTTGAGAAGAGAATGGCAGGCTACACGCATCAGGCTCTCCTCCGTAGCTGGTTCCCCACTAACACTGCCTTTCTCGCCGACAATCGCCAATTTACGCGTTTTGCTCTATGTTTGGAAGCATTTTTATCATCCTTTATCAACCTTACTAAAAAATCGAAGATGAAAGAATTGTAGGTTTTTATGTATACTTTCAGAATCCGTTTGGTAAATTTAAATCGGCCAACTCATGTTAATGCGCATTATGCAAGATAATGGTCTAATTTGTTTATACTATAATTACTGTGAAAAAACTATTAATGCGACTAATTTCATCTTCCGCCTGTTTGAAGTACACATGATAAACAATAATTTTCCAAAATATCTGCCGTTAATATTGTAAATTAACAAATATATATAAATTTTTGAAAAATAGTAATTTTCAAACGTTCTTCTACTTTTCTTGGTGTAAAATGGTCCGATTGGGGTCTATAAAAAACCATTTTGTAAGTTTCTTAATTCTCTACAAATGGCCTATTGGAAGTATCGTGATCCAGTCGTAACTTTTTATAATATCAACGAAAAGCCTGAAAAAGTCCTAATTTATTGTTATTTCTGTTTATAAAAAATGTGCAAAAGCTCCTTGCCAGATAGTTTTTGTATTTTACAAAACCTATGTGCTACCCTTAAAATCGCTGTGGATATCACTTGCTGTTAAATTCAATAACATGGAAAAATATCTATTTACCACATTTAGGATTAATACTTATCGAATAACTCATTTAAAAAATAAATATTTTAAAATATTTAAAAATAAATATCCCAAGTGATACAGAACATTGAATACATACAAACATTGGCTGTTAAAACGTAGGTTCAGTACGATTTTTTTAAACAAAAATTATTGAATAATTATTCGAATAAAATTATTGAAATAAAAACTACTTGAATGAGTCATAGACTACTTGTCTCTTGATAATATGATATGTATAATATACAATATTTTATAACGTTTATAAAATGAGAACGAACTCGGTCAACGGAAACACGGCCCGGCCAGGTGTAGTTTTAATTGAAACGCACACATTATACCGCTGTAACGAGCAAACCGTAAGTCAAACGAAAAAATGTTTCAAATAAAATATTTAATTTGGAGCTTTATCTAAAACTTTCTCGCGAACACTTTGTCTCTGACCAACAAATAAAAAACTTTCCAGCTGTGTGAAAATTCCATGTCATTATTAAAGTACATTGTTGTAATATTGATTTTTAAAATATGAAATAGGTTTTTTAATTCATATTTTTTTTACATCATACGAATCGTATGAAACCGTATTATCAGTGAAAGTTTCATAATTTTACATCCCTGCTAAGTGTATTAAATGACAGTGTTATTGAAGGTCTGTTTTCGCTGTTTCACGCCGCTCGGCTCAGTTTTCGTGGAGAAAACTAAGGCCCTCCGCACACGGGTCGACGCTCGAAGTGGTCGACGTGACTCCAGTCCCTTACGTCTCTCCCCTCCACTCAACTTCCTTCGTTGTGGCATTGAGCTCCGCAGACTGGTCGTTCACTGGTCGTCTAGAACCGCAAGGATCCTCGTCTTGTGCAACTCTCGTCTCTTGCGATTGGTTTGGAACGGGAAACTTCGAGCGAGACGCACGTTTCTTCGTCATGGAGGTACTTTTTATTTTATTTGTTTGCTTTGTTTTTGTGCTAAATTAGTTTTTTTTAATTTAACCTGTGTTACCTCTAATAAATGTTTGCAAAGAAAAAACAATTTTCAATGTCAAATTTTCCTGCATTTGCCACCGTGATTTTTTCTGACGTTTTATATTTTATTGATTTATGTTTATGTTTGTGTATTCGTAATTATATACAAAGATAAACATGGACGAATAATGTAATATAATAAAATATAAAATAAGTCAGAAAAAGAAAATCGAGGTGGCAACGGCAGGAAAATTTGACATTGAATAATTGTTTTTTCTTTGCAAATGTTATATTTCCATTGTGCTGTTGATGAGGTGACACTGGTTGATTAATAATGTACTATGATTGAGTTAAAATTTAAGTTCAAAAATAATTTGAGTTTATTTTACTTTTTTTTAAATTTTATATTGTAAATATTCTAAAATAAAAATGTTAGTTGAAAACTGAGGTGGTCCCACATTTTTGAACGACAGTGTATATTGTTTGTAAAAATTCTGAAAACATTGAATTTCTTTCTCTAGGTGTTTAATGTCAAATTCGTTGGAGAAGTGGAGAAATACCCTCAATTGTACAACTATGCACTGAGTACGTTCCTGGTTGGAAGATGCGAATAAACTGAATCGACTTGTGTGCGGAGGGCAATCGCTTGTGCCGCAGGGTTCGTACATGACGAGCACGACGCGCGAATCTCTCGACGCGTCTTCGATCGACCCGTGTGCGGAGGGCCTAAAGTAGACAGAGCGATTTCTAACGTTATCATTCAGGTTAGTACAATCGTGGCCGAGGGCACGGTTAAAAAAATCGTACTGTACCTGAACACCGGCTGCACGGCGATTTAGCAAGTTCTACGCTTACTTTGACTGTACTCCGCGACTGCGCCTGGTATATGCATGCACTTCTCGTGAACTGACAAAAAGTTTCTGGTCGCTTTGACGTTAGTTAACATTGTGATGTTATTTAGTTTTGTGACTTTAAAGTAATTTACTAACAAATTGCTGTGTTTGTGCTGTGTGTTGTGTTGCGTCTGTGTTGTGTGTTGTGTTTTCGTGGTAAGCTTGCTTATTTTTCAACATGATGTTAGCCCACGGATTGGAAAATTTAATCAATAAATTAAATAGGTATAATACCTGTTTTATTGTCTTATCCAATCCTAAAATCACTATGTGATTACCACGGTTTCGGGTAACCTATGTACCCATCTTCAGATCACAGAAATAAATTAAAAGTAATTCCCTTCATTAGGTCGTCGAAACATTTAAGTTTATATACAAAACAAAAGTCACAAAAACACGTCACGAAACACATTAAAACACTTTTCCAAAAAACGCATTAAAAACATCGATTAGGCCTAATCACACTAACCGGTCACGGTGAAACGTTTAATACGACTGTCGTGGCGAGGTTTGGAGTCTATCCCTTCCTTTTGCCTTAGTCCTTATCACTGTTTGGTTGAGAAGCGTTACATACAACCCTGCAATTTTATCATCGTGTCGAACACATTGTAATTACATGCAATTACATGCGATTTACATGAAAATGTAACCATTTAAATTACTGAATATCTGTTTTTGTGTAATTTATGGAGTGTAACATAGTTTAGATTTTTAAATACAGATTTACTTTTGATTTCGGAATCCAAACGAAGAGGATGCTAACGTCAACATTCCAACAATCTTTGTGAACTCGTCAGAGATCTAAAAATGTATGTCGAAACGTTTAAACCAATTAAAACACATTAAACATACAAAACCTTACAGTGCTTAAGAAAATAGCCAATCTTACATCAAAGAACGACACAGCAGAAAGCATTAATGATTCTCTATGGGACCAACTTCCTATTGAGATTTAAGACTTCGAACCAATACTCTTACCAATGTGACTATAGAATATGACTGTGTTTAATCAGTTTTAATAAGAAAACTAGAATAAGACAACAGTCATCTTAAATACCGCAGTGAAGCACGGGCATGCAGATAGAAACAAATAACACCAACACATTTAAATATCAAGAACCCTAATTTCGATATCATAAAATTTAAAGAATTAATACACTTAATTAATACAGTTTAGTTTAGTTGCCGTTTTACACTTAAAGATGTTCCTAATAACTTACATAGCATTTGTCTTTTATAAATGTAATTAACTACTTTTTGGAATCACTTCTAAAATAAAATTGTACTACCTTTGCAAACGTCGGAAAACAATTTTAGCTAGCAATTTCGAAAAACTCTAGTTTTAATTAGTTTGTCTCATTTAATTTAACGTATAAACAATAAAAAAATACACGTAAACTTCTTTTGTTGAAACTAGTCTTAAAAAAAATTTGTTTTGTAAACAAACCTGAAGTTTATAATTTGAAGGATATATATCAATATTTTAGGGAAATAATAAATTTAAATAATACATGTCATCTGTTTTAGGCCACTTGGTACAAATATATTTTATCATGACGTAATTTCAATATTTTAGTATTTATTTCATCGTTCAAATTATTTATGTATTCATTATATTAGGTAGCGGGGATAATACTCTTATATGTAGTTATAACTATACAATGCATGACATATTGTAAGCGGATTACTATACGTGAAAGCTCTTCTACTAAGGGTATATGTTAAGCCAAAACTTATTGCCACAATGAAGATGAGTAATCACAGAGGCGCAAAGGAGAAGAAAGTGTTGTGGATAAAGAAAAGAGCATCCTCGTAAAACATACAAACCTTTAAAACATAAATAATGGGTCAAACGTTTAAATTTAAAAAATGTCTAACTCTCAGAGATTTAATATTCAAATTTTTATAAATGAATGAATTTGTAACAGAAACAAAAAGTTTATACTCAAAAATATCAGTTGTTTGACACTTGGTTCTTAGCCAATGTCGTTAATCGTTTTTGTAAAGTCACATTATATGTTTGTGTTGTGTTTAACGATCAATATTTAAAGAGGACCAAGTCTTGTGGTGTTTTTGTGTACTGTACTGTGCCTGAAGGATTTAATATTCTATGCACTAGTGTAAATGAGTTTTAAACGGGTTAAAATAATGCATCCATTTCTGTTTAAAACAGTCTATGCAGTTTCCATTTGAGCTAATACTAGCAATTCGATAGGGAGTACATTCAATTAAATGGATATATATATATATTAATAACATAAATGCTTACATCAATCAGCTGAATATTGCAATACATGACTGGAGAGAGTAATGTGTATGATTCCCCACATAATCAGTCACGTATAATGTGTTGTGTAGATTGTACATACATTCATACATGCATTAATTTAATGGTACCTATATCAAAATGACTGATGTGACTTTAAAGTTTTTACATAATTTTGTATCGGAACAATGCATAATGTTGTGAAAATATTATATAGTTGTTTGTTTTTGTTTTTTTATTATACGTTTTCACTTTGTTAGTTTTCGGATATAGATTACGTACAGTTAGTTGTTATTAATCTAATCATATATTAAATATGTTTATTATTAAAGTGGGTTATGCTGTTAGGTACATTGATAAACGTACACTTCCACTTACAAAGTCGTTCGCAAAATGTTTTGATAATTTTACAGACTAACTTAATTATAAATTAATATTTTAAATTAAAACTTTAGTGTGCAAAAACATTCATAACGGACAAGTAGATTTCTAAATGAATCTGTTAGCAGGTTATAATTACTTTTAAAGCATGATGATATGAGCTCTATTCAACAATGTTTGCCGTCACGCAGTCAAGTATTGAGTGAATGTATCAGGCAGTGGTACAGTTTTAAAAGTTATTAGAGCGTGTCTAACAGTTTTAATGAACTACTATGAAACGAAAATTAAAATCTGTATTAATTTAGGATACAATATTTGCAGAAATTTATAAAGAGTGTTATTACATTAAAATACAAATACTATACAGTCAAAATGTAATTATCCATGTGCAAAACTCCATCCAGAACAGAAAGTCTGTGCCCTTAAAGTACTAGCTGTTTCTATGACAAGCAAATGCAATGGAATAATTTTGATTCAGAAACTGACTATTAGAGACGACAAAGTCAGCTGATTTACAAAGTGTTTTCTTTGAATAAATCACAGGGAATATAGTTAGTCAACTACAGCAGTTCTATTTTAAACCAACTCTGTTGGTATATTTAGTTAACCTAGCCAAAGTTTAACATTGTATCTAGGTTTAAAAAAATTCTGTCTTGTATTCGTGATATGTAAGAAAATAAAATACAATTTTATGTTTCGTAGAAAATCATTTTAAATTTTTTGTAAAAAAAACCTATGAAACTGAAATGATTAGGCCTATATATTTAAAATCGGCTATATACTTACTAATTTGGCACTAAGTGGAATTTTTATGGTTTTTGATCGATAAACAACAATTAATTGTATTTATTATCCTTATTAATGTACAAGGTTAAACGTAAACTATTTATTATTCATTTGAATCTTAATATACTTAAATCTGTAATTTTGCATTACAGTAAAAACCCGTTATACATAATGTAGTATTACTTTGTATAAACATTGATATTTACTATTACAAAACACAAATCTTAAAAAGTAACATACAACTTATATTTTACGAATTAGTTGAAACAAAAAAAGCTAATGACATTACTTTATTACAAAACAACAGTATGCCACTACAGTGTTGTAAACTGACAATGTACGTAGAATTAAATTGCGTTTATTCTGCTTTCATAATGTACTTGTATGCCAAGGTAATATAATGTTAGAACTTTGATAGAAGGAGGTGCAGTACTATCTCATGCTTCCAAGTCCTTTGTTTATAATAACATGGTATATTATATAAGTTTATTTAATAACTTATGGTTTTGATGACAATTACTTAAAACAAAATTTTGTTGCATTCGCAAGTGATGCTGCAAGTGTAATGCATGGTAAAAAAATTTGGCACTGCATGAACCACAGGCTCGAGCTAGCTCTTAGGCCCTGTTTATGCACTAGCGGTCGACCGCAGCGGCGCGCCGCGCTACTTTTATAAGTGCATTGAGTTAAATGGGCACGTTTATGCAACAAGAAGCGGAGCGACGAGCCGCAGCGGTTCACAGAAACAGAGAAACTTACAAACCGCAGTTTTTTGCGGTTTCAAAATGCATTGGTTTAAATGGGAGCGTTTATGCACAGCGGCTCACCGCTCCCGCCATGTCTGTGCTGCCAACCTACTCGGTGTTTGATTACATTTGTTATAACACTTTTTCAGACTGACAGGACTGGAGAACAGTTGGCAGCAATTGCTCCCCCACCACAGTGTTTAAAAAACGAGAGGGTAGCCGCCGCGGTCAACCGCTTGACAAAATTGTCAGCGGTTGACCGCGGCGGCTGCTTTGGAGATAAATAAAATTGGAAAAATTTTAGGATTACGTTGGGTAGCAAGTTCGTTCAGAGCGGTATCAGCTAATTGGTACGGATACGTTGCCTTAAACAGACATTTTGACTTTGCTAAAGCAGATTTGAGTAGAAAGTCGACAGAACAAGCAATGTACAGTGGACTATCAAAGCGATGTTCATCACCTCAGTTTTTGCTAGATTTGGCAATAATGTATAACATTTTAGCTGAGTTTTCGATGTTGTCATAGTCCTTGCAAAATCAAGAAACTACAGTAGTATATGCCGACACACTCATAAGGCGAAGTGTGCGGTTTTTTGACACTTTGAAGGAAAAGCGTGGAACTAAGACTTTGGAAGCAAACATTGCCATCAATTAAAATACATTTAGTGGCGTTCAACTAACTGAAAATCCCAAACTTACAACCATTAATCATCAGCAATTAATAACTAGTGTCATCAACAACTTGAACAGAAGAATGTTTACTACAATTTCAAGCCATGAATCCCGCCGGCCAGACTCATCAACACAACAAGAAGCGTATGAATCACTTCTAGACGAAATAATAGTTCTAGATCCTGATCAATGGCCAACCGAAAAACATGTTGGCTTTG